>OY284470.1:42665753-42920353 GCA_958336335.1 Dilophus febrilis | reverse complement strand
AAAGGGATGTGCTTGTATTGCATAAGCACCGAAATAATTAATATAATAGTTATTGAGATATGATTCAATACTGAAAATGCGAAATTTCTCATATAAATCATAAAAAGAACAATGAACCACTAACTCAGCTTTAAGGATAGTATATATTTATGCTATTATACACATGTATTGCATCCTGACGACTCACAGGGATGTGCTTGTATTGCATAAGCACCGAAATAATTAATATAATAGTTATTGAGATATGATTCAATACTGAAAATGCGAAATTTCTCATATAAATCATAAAAAGACCAATGAACCACTAACTCAGCTTTAAGGATAGTATATATTTATGCTATTATACACATGTATTGCATCCTGACGCCTCAAAGGGATGTGCTTGTATTGCATAAGCACCGAAATAATTGATATATTAGTTATTGAGATATGATTCAATACTGAAAATGCGAAATTTCTCATATAAATCATAAAAAGACCAATGAACCACTAACTCAGCTTTAAGGATAGTATATATTTATGCTATTATACACATGTATTGCATCCTGACGCCTCAAAGGGATGTGCTTGTATTGCATAAGCACCGAAATAATTAATATAATAGTTATTGAGATATGATTCAATACTGAAAATGCGAAATTTCTCATATAAATCATAAAAAGAACAATGAACCACTAACTCAGCTTTAAGGATAGTATATATTTATGCTATAATACACATGTATTGCATCCTGACGCCTCACAGAGATGTGCTTGTATTGCATAAGCACCGAAATAATTGATATATTAGTTATTGAGATATGATTCAATACTGAAAATGCGAAATTTCTCATATAAATCATAAAAAGACCAATGAACCACTAACTCAGCTTTAAGGATAGTATATATTTATGCTATTATACACATGTATTGCATCCTGACGCCTCAAAGGGATGTGCTTGTATTGCATAAGCACCGAAATAATTGATATATTAGTTATTGAGATATGATTCAATACTGAAAATGCGAAATTTCTCATATAAATCATAAAAAGAACAATGAACCACTAACTCAGCTTTAAGGATAGTATATATTTATGCTATTATACACATGTATTGCATCCTGATGCCTCAAAGGGATGTGCTTGTATTGCATAAGCACCGAAATAATTAATATAATAGTTATTGAGATATGATTCAATACTGAAAATGCGAAATTTCTCATATAAATCATAAAAAGAACAATGAACCACTAACTCAGCTTTAAGGATAGTATATATTTATGCTATAATACACATGTATTGCATCCTGACGCCTCAAAGGGATGTGCTTGTATTGCATAAGCACCGAAATAATTAATATAATAGTTATTGAGATATGATTCAATACTGAAAATGCGAAATTTCTCATATAAATCATAAAAAGAACAATGAACCACTAACTCAGCTTTAAGGATAGTATATATTTATGCTATAATACACATGTATTGCATCCTGACGCCTCACAGGGATGTGCTTGTATTGTATAAGTACCGAAATAATTGATATATTAGTTATTGAGATATGATTCAATACTGAAATTGCGAAATTTCTCATATATATCATAAAAAGAACAATGAACCACTAACTCAGCTTTAAGGATAGTATATATTTATGCTATAATACACATGTATTGCATCCTGACGCCTCAAAGGGATGTGCTTGTATTGCATAAGCACCGAAATAATTAATATAATAGTTATTGAGATATGATTCAATACTGAAAATGCGAAATTTCTCATATAAATCATAAAAAGAACAATGAACCACTAACTCAGCTTTAAGGATAGTATATATTTATGCTATTATACACATGTATTGCATCCTGACGCCTCAAAGGGATGTGCTTGTATTGCATAAGCACCGAAATAATTAATATAATAGTTATTGAGATATGATTCAATACTGAAAATGCGAAATTTCTCATATAAATCATAAAAAGACCAATGAACCACTAACTCAGCTTTAAGGATAGTATATATTTATGCTATTATACACATGTATTGCATCCTGACGCCTCAAAGGGATGTGCTTGTATTGCATAAGCACCGAAATAATTGATATATTAGTTATTGAGATATGATTCAATACTGAAAATGCGAAATTTCTCATATAAATCATAAAAAGAACAATGAACCACTAACTCAGCTTTAAGGATAGTATATATTTATGCTATTATACACATGTATTGCATCCTGACGACTCACAGGGATGTGCTTGTATTGCATAAGCACCGAAATAATTAATATAATAGTTATTGAGATATGATTCAATACTGAAAATGCGAAATTTCTCATATAAATCATAAAAAGACCAATGAACCACTAACTCAGCTTTAAGGATAGTATATATTTATGCTATTATACACATGTATTGCATCCTGACGCCTCAAAGGGATGTGCTTGTATTGCATAAGCACCGAAATAATTGATATATTAGTTATTGAGATATGATTCAATACTGAAAATGCGAAATTTCTCATATGAATCATAAAAAGACCAATGAACCACTAACTCAGCTTTAAGGATGGTATATATTTATGCTATTATACACATGTATTGCATCCTGACGCCTCACAGGAATGTGCTTGTATTGCATAAGCACCGAAATAATTAATATAATAGTTATTGAGATATGATTCAATACTGAAAATGCGAAATTTCTCATATAAATCATAAAAAGAACAATGAACCACTAACTCAGCTTTAAGGATAGTATATATTTATGCTATTATACACATGTATTGCATCCTGACGCCTCAAAGGGATGTGCTTGTATTGCATAAGCACCGAAATAATTAATATAATAGTTATTGAGATATGATTCAATACTGAAAATGCGAAATTTCTCATATAAATCATAAAAAGAACAATGAACCACTAACTCAGCTTTAAGGATAGTATATATTTATGCTATAATACACATGTATTGCATCCTGACGCCTCACAGAGATGTGCTTGTATTGCATAAGCACCGAAATAATTGATATATTAGTTATTGAGATATGATTCAATACTGAAAATGCGAAATTTCTCATATAAATCATAAAAAGACCAATGAACCACTAACTCAGCTTTAAGGATAGTATATATTTATGGTATTATACACATGTATTGCATCCTGACGCCTCACAGGGATGTGCTTGTATTGCATAAGCACCCAAATAATTA
Source organism: Dilophus febrilis (assembly GCA_958336335.1). NCBI lineage: Eukaryota > Metazoa > Arthropoda > Insecta > Diptera > Bibionidae > Dilophus > Dilophus febrilis. Next base: position 42,917,168 of record OY284470.1, on the reverse strand, counting down.
ATATAATAGTTATTGAGATATGATTCAATACTGAAAATGCGAAATTTCTCATACAAATCATAAAAAGACCAATGAACCACTAACTCAGCTTTAAAGATAGTATATTTTTATGCTATTATACACATGTATTGCATCCTGACGCCTCACAGGGATGTGCTTGTATTGCATAAGCACCGAAATAATTAATATAATAGTTATTGAGATATGATTCAATACAGAAAATGCGAAATTTCTCATATAAATCATAAAAAGACCAATGAACCACTAACTCAGCTTTAAGGATAGTATATATTTATGCTATTATACACATGTATTGCATCCTGACGCCTCACAGGAATGTGCTTGTATTGCATAAGCACCGAAATAATTAATATAATAGTTATTGAGATATGATTCAATACTGAAAATGCGAAATTTCTCATATAAATCATAAAAAGACCAATGAACCACTAACTCAGCTTTAAGGATAGTATATATTTATGCTATTATACACATGTATTGCATCCTGACGTCTCACAGGGATGTGCTTGTATTGCATAAGCACCGAAATAATTAATATAATAGTTATTGAGATATGATTCAATACTGAAAATGCGAAATTTCTCATATAAATCATAAAAAGACCAATGAACCACTAACTCAGCTTTAAGGATAGTATATATTTATGCTATTATACACATGTATTGCATCCTGACGTCTCAAAGGGATGTGCTTGTATTGCATAAGCACCGAAATAATTAATATAATAGTTATTGAGATATGATTCAATACTGAAAATGCGAAATTTCTCATATAAATCATAAAAAGACCAATGAACCACTAACTCAGCTTTAAGGATAGTATATATTTATGCTATTATACACATGTATTGCATCCTGACGCCTCACAGGAATGTGCTTGTATTGCATAAGCACCGAAATAATTAATATAATAGTTATTGAGATATGATTCAATACTGAAAATGCGAAATTTCTCATATAAATCATAAAAAGACCAATGAACCACTAACTCAGCTTTAAGGATAGTATATATTTATGCTATTATACACATGTATTGCATCCTGACGCCTCAAAGGGATGTGCTTGTATTGCATAAGCACCGAAATAATTAATATAATAGTTATTGAGATATGATTCAATACTGAAAATGCGAAATTTCTCATATAAATCATAAAAAGACCAAGGAACCACTAACTCAGCTTAAAGGATAGTATATATTTATGCTATTATACACATGTATTGCATCCTGACGCCTCATAGGGATGTGCTTGTATTGCATAAGCACCGAAATCATTAATATAATAGTTATTGAGATATGATTCAATACTGAAAATGCGAAATTTCTCATATAAATCATAAAAAGACCAATGAACCACTAACTCAGCTTTAAGGATCGTATATATTTATGCTATTATACACATGTATTGCATCCTGACGCCTCACAGGAATGTGCTTGTATTGCATAAGCACCGAAATAATTAATATAATAGTTATTGAGATATGATTCAATACTGAAAATGCGAAATTTCTCATATAAATCATAAAAAGACCAATGAAGCACTAACTCAGCTTTAAGGATAGTATATATTTATGCTATTATACACATGTATTGCATCCTGACGCCTCACAGGGATGTGCTTGTATTGCATAAGCACCGAAATAATTAATATAATAGTTATTGAGATATGATTCAATACTGAAAATGCGAAATTTCTCATATAAATCATAAAAAGACCAATGAACCACTAACTCAGCTTTAAGGATAGTATATATTTATGCTATTATACACATGTATTGCATCCTGACGCCTCAAAGGGATGTTCTTGTATTGCATAAGCACCGAAATAATTAATATAATAGTTATTGAGATATGATTCAATACTGAAAATGCGAAATTTCTCATATAAATCATAAAAAGACCAATGAACCACTAACTCAGCTTTAAGGATAGTATATATTTATGCTATTATACACATGTATTGCATCCTGACGCCTCACAGGAATGTGCTTGTATTGCATAAGCACCGAAATAATTAATATAATAGTTATTGAGATATGATTCAATACTGAAAATGCGAAATTTCTCATATAAATCATAAAAAGACCAATGAACCACTAACTCAGCTTTAAGGATAGTATATATTTATGCTATTATACACATGTATTGCATCCTGACGCCTCAAAGGGATGTGCTTGTATTGCATAAGCACCGAAATAATTAATATAATAGTTATTGAGATATGATTCAATACTGAAAATGCGAAATTTCTCATATAAATCATAAAAAGACCAAGGAACCACTAACTCAGCTTAAAGGATAGTATATATTTATGCTATTATACACATGTATTGCATCCTGACGCCTCATAGGGATGTGCTTGTATTGCATAAGCACCGAAATAATTAATATAATAGTTATTGAGATATGATTCAATACTGAAAATGCGAAATTTCTCATATAAATCATAAAAAGACCAATGAACCACTAACTCAGCTTTAAGGATAGTATATATTTATGCTATTATACACATGTATTGCATCCTGACGCCTCAAAGGGATGTGCTTGTATTGCATAAGCACCGAAATAATTAATATAATAGTTATTGAGATATGATTCAATACTGAAAATGCGAAATTTCTCATATAAATCATAAAAAGAGCAATGAACTACTAACTCAGCTTTCAGGATAGTATATATTTATGCTATTATACACATGTATTGCATCCTGACGCCTCACAGGGATGTGCTTGTATTGCATAAGTACCAAAATAAATGATATAATAGTTACGGAGAAGATATGATTCAATACTTATAATTTAAAATTTCTTATTTAAATCATGGTCAACACTCACCCGATATGATGAAAGCGATAGTATGCATAACATCCGGATAATCGGCCCGATGTTGTTGATCACATATATAGATGTTTGTTTTTCGTTTTCATGCTCTTATATGTAACATTCAGCAATAGAAATGTTTTCAATTCTATCTTATAGTTGATTTGTTTTTGATTGATTGATCTGGAAAGAAAAATATAAAAAATAAAATTAATATACAAAATTTAAACAATTTGTAAATAAATATAAGTTTTCTTTTCTATATTAAATGGAATCATTTTATTTTTACTATTTGATTTGTATAAATTTGTTATTTTTTGTATAAATGCATGAAGTTTAACCGTTTAACGTTACAAACATTTCCGCAGCGTTGGTTAAAATGATAATAATAAAGCACACACTAATAATAAATGCAAATATTTATTATAATTCAGTTCAGTTGATGATCAATCGATGGAATTGTAAATGCATTATTATGCGTTTATTGTGCAATATTTTCATTTTTGTGAATTATATACACAAAAGTGTGTGTTTTTTAAAAAAATATGCGAATGTTGTATGTAAATTTTTTGCTTTTGTTTGTCTGTTATTTATAAATAATATCATTCAAATATTGTTATTATAAAAAATTCCTTTATATACCATAAATTAATAATATAAACTAAAAAAAAAATATGAATATATATATAAATTGTTAATCGTTTGCAATATGAATGAGTAAATGATGAATGAATGAATGAATAATTGACCATACCCTGAAAGACTTTCACTATCTTTAATTTTATATATGCGGTTTTGTATATATATACATATATATATATATATATATATTTTTTTTTATTAATTGAATATTCACATATTCGCGTTAAATGATAAAAATATATATTATATATTTATTTTGTTAGCGGCTATACATACGATGGCTGTTGCTGGTAGTAATTTAAATTGTATATATACAATAATAATATATAAGAAGTGCTATTTTTTTTATCAATATAATAATAATAATAAATGATGAAAAACATTTATTGTTTATTCTTTATTAGTATATTTTTGTCAATATTTTTTTTTTATTTTAATATAAGAGTTTTCTCTAAAAACTAAAAAAAAAGTTAATGCTGAATTTGTAGAAAAACTATAAAACTAAAATGTGAATTTTATGTATTATTATTATTATATGTTTTGTAAATATAGTCTCTATGGTTATAGTTTTTTTTTTTTGCAAAATAATGAAATTTCCACAATATTTATTTATTATAACAATCGACTGACCCATTCCGAAAATTATATATATATATAATAAATAAAATCTAAAATATAATAAATAAAATATATTTATATATTTTCTATCTGTATGTATATTTCATTTTATATGAATATATATAAAACGAAACGAAAAGAATATACAATATAATAATAAGTTTCAATTTCTATATGTATATATTGATTTGTTTGTTTGTTTGCTGACCAACACAAAATCCATTATCAATATTATTGGAAAATTATACAAAAAAAAAGAAAAAGAAAATTGTATTAGAAACATCTTCAAATTTTTCATTGTATTATATTGTCAAATTTGAAATAAATTATATTATTAAAATACAAACACAAATTTTCAATAAGTAAATAAAATAAAATAGTCGTATTCAATTTTACGAATTTATATTTGCATTGAGGAGAATTATCTGATAATGTTATATTGCAATTAGAATTGATTTTTCTGGATATAATCAACTGATTTCTTATATTTATCTCTGAGACACATATGACTAAACAAATTCGCAGTTATTATACTTTCAATAATGATGCGGTTAATGTGTGTCCGCTTACGTGACAACTCTTATGAAGTGGCATCAATGAATCAAAACTTCATATTGTATACTATAGTCGCATATAGTTTATTTCTGACCAGGTGAAGCTCCGTTTCACTTCACCTATATATTACCTATTATCATTCCGTTTCTTGTATCCGCCGATTAAATTTTTATCAAATTATTTTCTATAATAAACTATAGGCGAGTATTATTAATCATATCTTCCCTAAATTCATCTCTCTTTGGACATGATCTTAATGGTAATACGAGAGCGGATTGATATTGATCCGGTTTCTAAGATATGGCGCTACTGCGTTAATCAAATGCATATTTTTTCTATTAAATATAATCTGTTTGTAGGCTCCCTGTAATCTCATTTTTAGAGCGATGCGTCATTTAGTTTTGATTTGGGAGCGGTAATAAACGGCAAACAACTTTTGATTTTTCTTAAAAATGGAAAAAAAAGGGGATATCGTACATTGATAAAACATTACTTTTTGCATGGAAAAACCGCAAAAAAACAAAAGAAAAGCTTTTGATAAGTATAATAGCACATCTGCTCCAGTGAATTCAACCGTAATTTATTGGTTGCTGAATTTAAACGTGGTCGTACATGCACCGAAACAATATCATCACCGGGAAGACCTAAAGAGGTGACAACTGACAAAAAATGGTCAACAAAATACATGATATTGTTTTGAGTAATGGTCGAGTGAAATTGAGGGAGATTGTTTCGTACATCGTAAACATCTCAAATGAACGTGTATTATCAACATCTTACACAAACATTTGCATATGAGAAAGCTATCAGCAGCAAGATGGGTGGTGCCGCGTTTACTCACAATCTAACAAAAACTAAATTGTGTGATCACTTCAAAACAATGTTTGGACAAAATAAAGCATAATCCAGATGAATGATTTGGCGTCGATTAATAACGGTTGATGGCTTCATATGGATTCATCACTATACACCTGAACCAAAAAATCAATCCAAACAATGGATAGAGAAGCAGGTGGAAGTGCTCTAAAGAAGGCAAAGACGGTTAAATCAGCGGCTGTAAGGTAATGTCGACTGTATTTTGCATTGACTGCCTTAAAAAAGCAAAAACAAAACCATAACAGGAAATGATTATGCTACATTATTATGGATCGATTAAACGATGTAATCAAGGAAAAAACGATCACATTTAAAAAAGAAAAAAGTGTGGCTTTTTTTCAAGACAATGCATCGGCGTACACGTCAACAATTGCAATGGCTAAATTCGCAATGAATTTACGTTATGAATTGTTAACGCATCCACCCTACAGTCCAGATTGAGCACCCAGTGATTTTTTCCTGTTTCCAAACTTGAAAAAAAAATGGCTCACAGGAAAGAAATTCACATCAAATGAAGAAGCAATCAACGAAACAAACGCGTATTTCCCGAGGAGTTCCCGAAATCGTATTATTTGAATGGCATAATAAAAAAATTGGAAGATCGTTAATGTAATAAATGTTTAGAGCTAAAAGGTGACTATGTTGAGAAATAAAATAAAATTAAAACGAAAAAATGGTTTTTTCTTTGTTAAACCGGATCCCTTTCGATCCGCCCTCGTATTATTAATTTTCTTTGATCCTAAAAATCAATTATTACCAATGGAGTCTGAAAAAATGTGCCTGGAGGATAACCAAACAATAGAGATTTCAAAATTTTCTTCTATGAACAATCAGAAATTGATTTGGAATACAAAGAAAATGAAAATTGGACAAAAAAAGTACTATAATTTTTAGGCATGTTTACCTTTCAGAATATCCAATCGGTCGTCGCGATACATTTTCTAACGTCCGGCACAACTAACTAATATGTGTATATAAAATTTCTATTTTTTTATTTTAAATGACCGCAAGAGGATCAAGTCATTTTCAATAAATTTTCTATGAAAATTCAAGGAAAATTCAATTTATTTTCACGGCAATTTTCACGCATAGATTTATTATCTTTTACATTAGATATATGTTAAGAGAAAGAAATTCATTTATTTTCCGAATAACATAGACGGCGATTATTATATCTTAAGTATTTTGTCATAAAACTTGATTTTGAGTGATTAAATTTGAATCACTTCCATAATTATGATATTTAAAATGTTAAGTGCAAAGCCGGAATTTATTTGATAATTTTCCATAAATAATTTGTAATACCATTTTTGGATTCTCGGCATCGAACCTCATCGCTTTCAAGTATCAAAATCAATCTTTGACTGCTACAGGGGGGTGTGTACTTTCAACATTTCTCAATCGATATATTAACTTTACAATATTTCAATAAAAACTTCTTATTTTATTATATATTCCATATATGTTTTGTTGGTTCAAATTTATATAACTTTATGTGTGTATTGTATAGTATATATGCGATATTGGTCAATAGATTAATATAATTCATAAATTTAAATCAATATTTATTTTATTATTACAATATAATATATCTTTTTTCTTTTTTATTATTTATTATATAGATTATTTATTTGTTTAAAATTATGTTATTATTTGAAAATATATATTTACATATATTATAAATATATAAAAATTTGACATAGTTTTTGGCAGATTTCATTGTATATATGCATGCACATCAGCACATATAAGCGGAATCTCGTATATATCGATAGCGTACGAGATTGTATAAAATAAAAGACAAATTAATATAAACATCATTTCATATTTTGAATAAATAATAAATTAATTGTATAAAACTTTCAATATTTATAATAATATATATAATTAGCAAATATAGGGAAATTTTTTTAAAGGAATGTTTATTAATTATCATGATTTTAATTAAAAAATTTAAATTTTCACATCATAGCAATTATATTCATTTATTTATTTATATAAATGTGTGTGAGAATAAAGCATTTTCAAAGCCCTACCTTTTTAATTGTTTTATCAGTAGTTTAATGGGGGGGGGGGGGGGGGGGGGGGGGAAGATTATGTATAGTTTGTGATATCGAAAGTGTGATTGTGATTGTTGAAAAAACCAATAAAATTTCATAAAGTAATTACAGGGATTTTTTTAAAATAATTTTATTATAGCACAGTAAAATAATTTGTCATAAACATTTACGCATATTCAGTCGGAAAATGGTTATAAAAAAAGAACATAAATCAGAAATGATTATGAGATTTGATAGAAACTATAATAGAGATAAAACGAAACGAAACGAATTTTGTTTCATTATAGATTGATCCACAAAACAATCATTTATATAATAATCTACATTTTTTTGTGTTAGATTAGTATATTGACGAGTTAAAATCCAATTAACTATATTTTTATATTTACAAATATACAAAACCACAATAAATAAAAAGATAATTAAATATAGTAGATATATAAAATGAATTAATCATATATTAATTTGATTTTGCGAACTTCTACAAATAGGTACAAACAATTCAATAAGTTATAATTACATATATATATTGGTATATAAAATGTAATTTTTAAAATATCATATATCGTTTAATTTATTTTTGTTCAAAAAACACAATACATCTAATCTATTTGAATGAAAATACACAACCGAGTGAGATTACTATCATATTTTGTGGGGTGTTTTTTATATTTATTTTGTTATAAATTGATGAGGTTGTACATGCAATTGTACACGAACTTTTTGTATATATCACCATATCACAAACGGTTACGTATACAAAATTTATAATATATAGTCAATTTGGAAATTTGTAAAACATATAACATGTATGAATATATATAGTGATATATTTAACATATATTTGATATTATCGTATATGTTAGTTAATGTGTGGCAATAACTAACATATTTATTTATACAAATTCGAATATTTGAAATAAATTTTGTATTATATAATAATACAATATATATATATATATATATATATATATATATGTTACAACATCGATTGCAATTACAATTTATATACAACTATATATAAATAAATATATACGAAATGTAAATGGATATAATTTTATCACGTTATATAGTATTATGTTTTTGTAAATAGATTTTGAATAAATGTGCGAGTGAGAGTTAAGGTTAAAATAGTTTATATCCGTATAGAAGATTATTAACTATATATATCAATTTGAAGGATTGTTAATTGACCTTTTTGTTTTTTTTTGTTTGAGTTTTATTGATGGGTAATCAGATAATGAATGGAATTTGCTGAATTTCTATTTGTACGACAGTAAAAAAATAAAACTAAACATTTTATAAATAAAATTTTTCATTAAAAAATTAGTTTTATTTTTATTTCAAAATGGAAAAATCTCGGAAAACTCATATGAAAACCTTTAAAGTGAACGAAAAGGAGTTAATTTTTTATAAGCTTTTTAAATATGCAATAAAATGTATTGGTTCACTTGGAAAGTGATTGAGAATTGACAATTTCTATGAAATAATTGCATATATCTATAGGATTTATTTTGAAATGTCTATATAATTGTATTTTATTCTTAAAGTGCGTTAAAATACCTTTCTTTTGATGGTCTAATCATAAAGATTGGTTACCTGGTTGGGAAATTACAATAATTTGAAAATGAGGAAAATTTTCAATAATTTAACATAAAAAAAGGTTGATTTATTTTTATTTAAAAGTGGAAAATCTCGGAAAACTTATATGAAAGCGACTAAAGTGATACAAGAAGACCTTTAGTAATCTTTTATGATCTTTTTAAATATGCAATAAAATAAATGGGTTTATTTGGAAAATGTTTTTAAGTATTTACAATTTTCAACAAATAATTGCATGTTTAAATATTTCAATGAATCAATGAATTATGTTCAAAATATACCATAAAACTTTTCATCAAAACTTAATAATATATCCACATAAATATATAATATTTCTAAAATATATGCAGATTTAAATAAATAGATATATTTATACAAATTTAAATATATAATATAATCTGCGCTATAGTTGCACATATAATATATATATATATATATATTATTTAATAATGTGTGGAGAATCAACATTATTTCGAATTGATTTATTTACAAATCCAAATGTAAACATTAATATTTATGTATACACTCTATATAAAACTATATATAGGTATATGAGTATATATATAATAATATTATATAAAATGATTGCATTCACATTAAACATACATACAATATATATTTGTTTGTATATATACAAACAATAATAATTCAAATATTATATAGTTAAAATTTTATGTATATATAATTACAAATATATGCAGTGTGTGTATTCATGTTGATAACGAAAATATATTAGACTGCAGAGAAATATAAATTATTCATGTATAATTATATATATATCTATATATCGTATCGATCTGTTATATTCGCACTATTATTATATTGTATTGTATGTGGATATATTTTTTAGAGAGGTGCTGGTACGCTATTTAATAGTTATATATATTAACATTTGTAGAATTTTATCCAAAGCATATAATTATAAAGAATAATAAGTATTTATATATAATAAAAAATTATTATTATTGTTATTTGATCGATAAAAATTAATATTTATATATAAATATTGAATGGTCAAAAAAAACACAATATTAAAATATATAGTTAAATTTGTAAATGTGTTTTCCATAAAACATTTGAAATAAAATAAAGTGAATATAGTTTTGTAACAATTTAGATATCGGACTATCGTTGACTTATATATTACAAATTATTTTACCTTTACCTTTTTGGAAAGTATGGATATAGTCGTTAGAAATCTAATAAGACCTCCTCACATCATTTTAATGGTTTTGATATGAATTCTCTATTTAAGGAAAAAATATAATTGGTATTGCTTTTATAAGAATATCTTATTGAAAAACGCAATCATTTGATAAAAATGGTCAATACTCAGACAATTTTCAAGAGGACCAGAAAATTTTATTGCATATTTAAAAAGATGATACAAAATTAATAAAGGTCTTCTACCATCATTTTAATGGTTTCGATATGAATTTTCCGAGATTTTCTAATTTAAAACAAAATAACACAGATTTTTTAATGATAAATTTATGAAAATTAACCATGTATTAAAATGATTGTAACTTCCTAACCAGATAACGAATTTTAATGATTATACCATCAAAAGAAAAGTAATTTTACGCTCTTTAAGGAAAAAATATAATCGGTATTGCTTTTATAAGAAAGTCATATTGAAAAACGCAATCATTTGATAAAAATGGTCAATACTCAGACATTTTCCAAGTAAACCATTCAATTTTATTACATATTTAAAAAGATCGTACAAAATTAATAAAGGTCTTCTTACATCATTTTAATGGTTTTCATATGAACTTTCCGAGATTTTCGCAAAATAAAACATATTTTTGAATGATAAATTTATGAAAATATACCATGTATTAAAATTATTGTAACTTCCTAACCAGATAAGGAATTTTAATGATTATACCATCAAATGAAAGGTAATTTTATGCTCTTTAAGGAAAAAATATAATCGGTAATGCTTTTATAAGAAAGTCATATTGAAAAACGCAATCATTTGATAAAAATGGCCAATACTCAGACATTTTCCAAGTGAACCATTCAATTTTATTGCATATTTAAAAAGATCGTACAAAATTAATAAAGGTCTTCTTACATCATTTTAATGGTTTTCATATGAATTTTCCGAGATTTTCCAATTTTAAATAAAAATAAAACAGATTTTTTAATGATAAATTTATGAAAATTAACCATGTATTAAAATGATTGTAACTTCCTAACCAGATAACGAATTTTAATGATTATACCATCAAAAGAAAGGTAATTTTACGCTCTTTAAGGAAAAAATATAATCGGTATTGCTTTTATAAGAAAGTCATATTGAAAAACGCAATTATTTGATAAAAATGGTCAATACTCAGACATTTTCCAAGTAAACCATTCAATTTTATTGCATATTTAAAAAGATCGTACAAAATTAATAAAGGTCTTCTTACATCATTTTAATGGTTTTCATATGAATTTTCCGAGATTTTCCAATTTTAAATAAAAATAAAACAGATTTTTTAATGATAAATTTATGAAAATTAACCATGTATTAAAATGATTGTAACTTCCTAACCAGATAACGAATTTTAATGATTATACCATCAAAAGAAAGGTAATTTTACGCTCTTTAAGGAAAAAATATAATCGGTATTGCTTTTTTAAGAAAGTCATATTGAAAAACGCAATCATTTGATAAAAATGGTCAATACTCAGACATTTTCCAAGTAAACCATTCAATTTTATTGCATATTTAAAAAGATCGTACAAAATTAATAACGGTCTTCTTACATCATTTTAATGGTTTTCATATGAACTTTCCGAGATTTTCGCAAAATAAAACATATTTTTGAATGATAAATTTATGAAAATATATCATGTATTAAAATTATTGTAACTTCCTAACCAAATAAGGAATTTTAATGATTATACCATCAAAAGAAAGGTAATTTTATGCTCTTTAAGGAAAAAATATAATCGGTAATGCTTTTATAAGAAAGTCATATTGAAAAACGCAATCATTTGATAAAAATGGTCAATACTCAGACATTTTCCAAGTAAACCATTCAATTTTATTGCATATTTAAAAAGATCGTACAAAATTAATAACGGTCTTCTTACATCATTTTAATGGTTTTCATATGAACTTTCCGAGATTTTCGCAAAATAAAACATATTTTTGAATGATAAATTTATGAAAATATATCATGTATTAAAATTATTGTAACTTCCTAACCAAATAAGGAATTTTAATGATTATACCATCAAAAGAAAGGTAATTTTATGCTCTTTAAGGAAAAAATATAATCGGTAATGCTTTTATAAGAAAGTCATATTGAAAAACGCAATCATTTGATAAAAATGGTCAATACTCAGACATTTTCCAAGTGAACCATTCAATTTTATTACATATTTAAAAAGATCGTACAAAATTAATAAAGGTCTTCTTACATCATTTTAATGGTTTTCATATGAACTTTCCGAGATTTTCCCAAAATAAAACATATTTTTTAATGATAAATTTATGAAAATAAACCATGTAGTAAAATTATTGTAACTTCCTAACCAGTTAACCAATTTTAATGGTTATACCATCAAAAGAAAGGTAATTTTGTGCTCTTTAAGGAAAAAATATAATTGGGAATGCTTTTATAAGAAAGTCATATTGAAAAACGCAATCATTTGATAAAAATGGTCAATACTCAGACATTTTCCAAGTGAACCATTCAATTTTATAGCATATTTAAAAAGATCGTACAAAATTAATAAAGGTCTTCTTACATCATTTTAATGGTTTTCATATGAATTTTCCGAGATTTTCCAATTTTAAATAAAAATAAAACAGATTTTTTAATGATAAATTTATGAAAATTAACCATGTATTAAAATGATTGTAACTTCCTAACCAGATAACGAATTTTAATGATTATACCATCAAAAGAAAGGTAATTTTACGCTCTTTAAGGAAAAAATATAATCGGTATTGCTTTTTTAAGAAAGTCATATTGAAAAACGCAATCATTTGATAAAAATGGTCAATACTCAGACATTTTCCAAGTAAACCATTCAATTTTATTGCATATTTAAAAAGATCGTACAAAATTAATAACGGTCTTCTTACATCATTTTAATGGTTTTCATATGAACTTTCCGAGATTTTCGCAAAATAAAACATATTTTTGAATGATAAATTTATGAAAATATATCATGTATTAAAATTATTGTAACTTCCTAACCAAATAAGGAATTTTAATGATTATACCATCAAAAGAAAGGTAATTTTATGCTCTTTAAGGAAAAAATATAATCGGTAATGCTTTTATAAGAAAGTCATATTGAAAAACGCAATCATTTGATAAAAATGGTCAATACTCAGACATTTTCCAAGTAAACCATTCAATTTTATTGCATATTTAAAAAGATCGTACAAAATTAATAACGGTCTTCTTACATCATTTTAATGGTTTTCATATGAACTTTCCGAGATTTTCGCAAAATAAAACATATTTTTGAATGATAAATTTATGAAAATATATCATGTATTAAAATTATTGTAACTTCCTAACCAAATAAGGAATTTTAATGATTATACCATCAAAAGAAAGGTAATTTTATGCTCTTTAAGGAAAAAATATAATCGGTTATGCTTTTATAAGAAAGTCATATTGAAAAACGCAATCATTTGATAAAAATGGTCAATACTCAGACATTTTCCAAGTGAACCATTCAATTTTATTACATATTTAAAAAGATCGTACAAAATTAATAAAGGTCTTCTTACATCATTTTAATGGTTTTCATATGAACTTTCCGAGATTTTCCCAAAATAAAACATATTTTTTAATGATAAATTTATGAAAATAAACCATGTAGTAAAATTATTGTAACTTCCTAACCAGTTAACCAATTTTAATGGTTATACCATCAAAAGAAAGGTAATTTTGTGCTCTTTAAGAAAAAAATTGAATCGGAAATGCCTTTATAAGAAGGTCAATGGTTAAACTAATTCTATTTTACAAAAACGTATATATGAATAAAGTCTATATAAATCTGTATAAATCATTAAGTTTTCAATTTAAACTTATTAATATTTTTTAATCTATTACTGACAATGATAATATCAACATAAATCTTGTTTGTTTCTCCGATATTCTGTTATCGATTATAATAATTATTAATTTGGGCGATCGTATATTTATTAAAATTCCAATCCTCTCTATATATATTTTTTATATATTTTTAGAAAATTAAATATGCAAAATTAAACCAATAATAATTTCTTTACAATAATACATATAAACCATATATGCGTATGATGCCGAAAGATGTTTTGTTAAAATGATTTTACAGACAGATAAATAATTTTACTTTTGGTAAATACTTTCCATTTTTATTGAATGAATAAATTATAATATATATATATATATGTATATATGCGACGATGAGGTATATTAAAAAATATTCACATATGCGAGGCGAGTATTTTTATTGCATATTTTCGAAATATAAATTTATTTAATACAAATATATATATGTGTATAGTTATTTAAGTAATTTATGCGATAAATTATAACTATATATATAAATAAATGTATATGCCCTCATGCTGATGATGTTGATGTTGATGGTGAATACAAAAATGTTTTAATTTCCAAAATAAATAAAAAAAAAAAAGTACAAGAAATAGCAATTACCTCAATATGAGATCATATATCGTCAGCAGGTAAATAAATAAATAAATAAAATATATATATATGTCTGCCATAAGTGCGAGTATATTAAAAAAAATACAAAACAAGTAAAACATCCGCAAAATAAAAAAAAAATGTTACATAGAAATTTTTGCCGGAAATTCAATATTTAACCCAATATAAAATTTCAATCATTTTGTAATTCGATCTATGGAAATATAATAATTAATCATAAATCTTTCAATATATATATACGTTATACGATGATGGTGATGATGCTGACGACCACATAACCGAATGTATCGCATCATATATTAAATATATGAAAATTTATATTTAGATACTCTTCATTGATTATACATATTTTTTAAAACAAAATATTTTCTCATGTTTTTTTTTATATACTATATTAAAGAGATTAAATATACCTGTTCCGATATATCTATATACATAAATATTTTTTAACATATAATTTTTTTTTACCTCCAACCATACATCATATGTTTTTAAACATATATTCATATATATATAGAGAAAGAAATTGAAAAAAAAAAATAAATAAATAATACATTAATAAACATCACAATACTATATATACGTATAGGTGGGTAGGGGATCTTGAACCTGACTACTTTTGTGGTGACTTTAAAAAAATAATAAGTATAATAACGTGTAATAGTTTAATATTATCGGCATTTTATTCTTGTATTACTTACATACATGTCGTATCGATTGTCTGCTATTGTATATCTTTGTGTATATACATTAAGCTAACGACGATCTTTAAAGTCGTTTTTTTTTTTTTTTAAATTAATTTAATATATTTTTTTATTCATATACGGAAAAAAAACCATATATACTTTAAAAAAGAAAAAGTGAACGAAGAAAAAACAAATAACAATAATAATATAATAACATATATCGAGTTAAAAAAAATCGTGAAGGTGAATTTCTTCTTAATTAAACACAAAAATTATTCTATATTTAAGTGATTTTTTTTTCTTTCTGAATATTAACATTTTTAATAAACGTGATTTATTATTTTTTTGTATAGAATATTGGAATTCGTTCTCATTTAAATAAAATAAATTAATTAAAAAATAAGAGTTTTCTTGGTGTATTTATTTTGTGTTTTTTGTTTTTGATTTATTATTATTTTTATATAAGATAAAATAGAAAGTGTAATAATTTTTTTTAATTTTATTTAAATTTGTCCTGTTTTATTTTTCTTTAGATATTATACATATAAATAAATAAGCGATATTAAAGAGATTCAAAATAATTAGTTTTGATTTAAAAAAATGGTAAGTTATAATTTAAATTTTTTTTGTTATTAAAATAATGCAATAGTCAAAAGGAATCAAAATACAAATGATCGATTTTCTAATATTTAATAAAAGTGACCGCTTAAAGGATATTTTTTTAGTATCCTAACAGATTAAAGTTTGGACAATTTCTAATTTTACTAGTATTTAAATAAATTTGTTAAACAAATGAGATATTTTTATTTTATTTGTTACACAAACGCATTCGTAATATTAATTCGTATAACTTCAAATCAATCAAAAAGATAATAGATAACCAAACAATTGACTTAAAAACGTATGGTAATAGTAATAAATTTATTAAAATAAATGTCACTGATTTTACCAACGAATTATTAATTAACAAAAATCTTTAATTGTATATGAATCCAACAATTTTGATTAAGAATAAATGAAATTGAATGGAATAAAATATTTAAAATCAAATAAACTCAATCACAAGATCCTTATATATTTCAATGTGATTCATTTAATTTTAATCTTAAAATTTATGTCTTATGGCATTAAAATACCTCAAGATTTTTCCCGAACCGGATATTAGCTCTCTTAAGATAATTCTTTTAATTATTCCAACAGATACTCGCATTGGAAGGTTCACAATGTATTTTTATTGTTGGATAGAGGTGTGACCGAGGAACAAATTAAACTTTTCCATCATATAAAATCGTTTTATTTTCATCTTCATATTCGAAAACGGTTCTTAATCGATTTTGATGAAACTTTTTTTATTAAAGAGTTGTGGAATAAAAATAAAGATATTTTATGAGCTTCATTGTAATCTATAATACCCCCACGAATTAGTATCAACGAATGATTTATTAATATGTAAGACAACTAGAGTATTTTAACCGGATATAATAGTTTTTTTTTTTAGAGGTGGATGGTATTGGTAATATGTGTGGAGTAGGGACAGATGAAATCGTCAATTATTTAAATGATTTTATGAATCATTCAACTAAACAAACATTACAGAAAATATATGACTCGTCACATATCAATAGTAGTTGATTATATAATCATACATAATTTCATCAAATCATTTCATGAATCATTCAACATGTATTTTATTTTTTTTGATCACGTATTAATATACAAACTCTATGCGAGATCGGCTGTTCTTCAATTAACTATATATAAACTATCAAAATTATGACTATTATCAATCGGATATTATGAAAGTTTTATCATTGAGAACTTAAAAATCAATAATAATTTTTTAAATAAACATTTATTATAACAATTTTAATAATATATAATTGTTTAGAAATGTCAGATGTATAATTTAATCGTTTAGGAATTATTATATAGATAAAACCCTTAATTTTTTCTCATTTATATAGATTCAAAAACAAATACAGATTCTATACGAACTTTGCTACGAACAAACATAATAATATATATAAAAAAAATAAAATAAAACACTTTAAATTAACTAATTGAACATTTACTTTTGTAATGTATGGATGCTTTTTCTGTTTCTATATATACGTATATGAATATTTATATTCTTCTACTTATATACAAACTATAGATATATGGAAAAGGATATAAGAATATATATGCATATGCATTCTGTTTGTTTTTCACAAAACTGCAAAGTTTTATTCGTTTTTCTTTATAATAAATTATATATGTGCATATGTATATTATAGATAAAATGGTATATAAATATTTTTGTGTCTTCTTCTGCTTATTTATATCACAGCTTATACATATAAAAGAAAATTTATATTGATTAAATTATCGCTATAAATTTTGTTAAAATTGTATTATGCCAATTTGTACCAATGTGAATATGGGAATGGGAATTGTACAATATATAAAGCAATGAATATTTACCTAAACCATATTTTCTCTATTATATCTTTATATATATTTAAATAAACTCTGTAACTTCCTCTATATATATATAGAATTATTGTGTTTTTATTTTTTGTGTTATTTACGAAATTAAATTGTCTTTAAATTGGAAAATAATATTTTATTTTATATATCAACTATATATATACGACTGCGAAAATGGAAAATATATATAATAAAATATAAATCTTAATTTTATATGATGATGGTATGTATATATATTTAATGTGGGGCCCGCCCGATCGATTTATTTTATAATTGGAAATTGCATTTTCTTATTTATTATATATTTTTCATATTGTTTACATTGTAAAAACATAATTATATTAGTTATATAAATTTTAAGTTTTCAGTTCAAGTATAAAGGTGCGATTATATATTAACAAAATATATATGTATTTTCAACCAAAATAACCAAAATCCTTGTGGACTTGGCAATAAAATGGAGGATTTTTTTTTTAATTTTCAATATAAATGAAGAGTTACTTAAAATTGAGGCGTTTTCAACGCCACCAAAGATTTAATAATATAATAATTTCAATAGAATTGAAATTCTTTATGAATTGAAATGCGAGGAATTTCATTAATCCATTAAGAAATTTGTTTGATTTAATTATAACTGCGGTAGAAATTTAACAATAACCTTAATGCAATGTGTGTGCGGTGCAAATGCAATGAGCAAAATCGAATTTCATTGATTCATGATGTATATAATTTAAATCTATATATTCCTTCCATATACATATATATATAATATATAAAACACATAATTCATTATATTGCGAATCCGAATATTTTTATTATCAATTTGACCTATATATTTTTATATTGTGTTTGTGTGAATTTACATTTATAATAAATATACCTTTTTTTTATATATATATAATATATATATATATATATTTCTATAATGAAAACAATACTAAAAATAATACCGCGTCAAAATGATAAGCATATTTTTTTTATACAATATATAGTAAA
This sequence comes from Dilophus febrilis, assembly GCA_958336335.1. Classification (NCBI taxonomy): domain Eukaryota; kingdom Metazoa; phylum Arthropoda; class Insecta; order Diptera; family Bibionidae; genus Dilophus; species Dilophus febrilis. The sequence goes on along the minus strand of OY284470.1, from coordinate 42,898,152 downwards.
TACATTTAAAAATTGAAAAGAAATTTTTCAACACGGTATAATTATAATTATTATTTTATTTATTTTTTTTTTTGGTTTATAAATTATGCATTCATTTATATATATATATATATATATATATATATATATATATATATATATATATATATGGGAAATTCTATATATAACAATTCAAAACCCTCATATTTTTTTTTTAATTGTTTATTTATATTCTATATATTATAAATATATATATATATATATAAAGAAGCCAGTAAACTACATATATATAGTAAAATATTTCAACAAATATGTAAATTGTTAAGTTAATATATTTTTTAAACAATATAATTACAATATATCTTTGTATATTCGTTTGGTATACAGAACGGTATACAAAAAGAAGAAAAAAAAACAGAACAAATAGCAAAAAATAAACTCGTAAAAAAGGTGAATGGAAAACGATTTAGAATCTTTAATCATTTGTATGCAATTTAATTATTAAAATACAAATTATTTTTTACTATATACGGATTAATAAAACTTTTATCACTTTTCCTGAAGTTTTGGAACTGATTAGATCACGGAAAAATTATTTGGGTCGTCTGTGTGTGACGGATATTAGAGAATAAATGGATGCAGATAAGATAGCTATCGAATGAAATCTTCTATTTGAAGAAAGGAATTTTGGTTATATAAATTAAATTGTACAGACAATGAATAATCCAATAGATTTTCCTTATCCTTCCAATATTACCACCAAATTTTTCGGAAGAAAACACTTTGTTTTTTCATATCATTTATATGATTTATAAATTTTTTAATAATCAGTTTATTATTACCTTTAATAGAAATATAAAAGAGAGTTCCTAATGACTCGTATAGTCTGATGATAGTCAACAAAAAATAATAGATTGATAGATCGGCATATTTGAAAATGGAACTAATACAGTTTTATGTTTCTATTGGAATTTTTGTTTATGACTAATAATAATAAAGACAGCTCAATTTAAAATCAAAAAGGAATATTGAATGGCGTTAAAAACGAAATCAATTAAATCAACAAATGTTTGTATGTTCCTCATAAAATTGTTTAGAAATTTTAAAATAATGAATAAAAAATCCATTAAATCTTGAGAAAAAAAAAAACAATTAAAAAACACTTAACAAAATAACGAATAAAGAAAATATTTAATATTAATCACACAATATAGCATATGTTAGTTATATTTCCTTCAAATGAAAACAAAACAATTGAATTGCAAATCATATCCTATATCTATATATATATTAAAATATTATTAATTAACGATTAGCTTGAATCTTACGCGAAAGTTTTTATATTATTATAATTACTATAATCACTTTCAATTACAAAAGGAGGGAAAACAAAAATTGTATTTATTTCCTATATCCGAATAAAATTTTTTACCAATCAAATAAATAAAATACCAATGAATAAAAAAGAAAAACAAAAATGTTACAGGTACAATATAATTAAATTACCATTATTGCGTGAAATTTGAATAAAATAATTACATATATACATGTAAAAGCGTTATTACAATTGATTAATTTTTATATTTTTGCTTTTAATTAATAATAATAGTAATAATAGTAATAATAGAAATAATCCGAAATTCATTCAAAATTAAGAAAATTTCTTTTAAAAAAAAAATAACCAAATTTCCAATTAAAATAATTATGTGTATGTGAAATTCAACAAATAAAAAAATGTATTTCTTTTTACAATTAAATTTTAAATATAAAAATTATTCTATTGTTATTAAAAAATATATGTTTTTTTTTTTTTTACTAAATTATATGTATTTTATTTTTATTTTACTTCTTCGCATATCTCTCTCTATAAATAGTAATATATACATCCATCACAACATATATTTACATCAAATCAAATCGACCCAACATTCATTCATTCATTCATTCATTCATTCATTACATAACAAAACAATATATATATATATATATATATATATATATATGTACTTATAAATATTAAAAGTAAAGCAACTGCAAAAGCAAAAAAAAACATTTTCAATGTACTCTTAAAGATTGAATGCAATATACAAAAAAATATTAAAAAAAATTTGTGTAGAAAAAATATATAAGAATAAAAAAAAAAAAAAGAAAGAAAGAAAAAAAAATATATATTTTTTTTGAAGAAAAATTAAAAAAGTTTTTAACAATAAAATTACTTTAAATTGGATCTTTTCTTTTAATTTAATTAAATTGCATGTATTTTCAATACCATAACACACACTAACTATATATATATATAAATCACTGACTGAACTGTGCGCCTCGCGGATTCAACATCATCCGTTTGATATATATAGATATTTATGGTTGATAGCAGTAGAGATATAAACAGATAGAATATATATTATCTTATCATTATACATATATATAGAATGATATATATAAAAGAATGAAAGTGATTTCTTAAGTTTTTAATTAGATTAAATATCTGTTAAATCAATTGTTCAAATGTTATTTAAAAAAAAATAAAAATAAATATATATTTATATGTGATTTTATTTTTGTAAACTGAATGGAGTAAGATATGTAAATATTTTTTTTTTGTATTAATGTTCTTCTTATCACACACCATTCATGGGTGAAAAACTTTTACATATAAAGTTATATAGCATATAGCAATGATGTCTATTGTATTATTGAGATAGATTTATGCAAGTGCAATCATTTTAATTAATGTTTTATTTGCATGTTGGATAGAGAATATATATATATATATTATATATATAGAGCGAATATCAACAGAACCAAAATGAATGAATATTTAATTTTTTTTTTTTTACACGTTTGATTTTGGTGTTTTTTTTTCTTTTTATTTTAATTAATATTCATTTTTTTTTTAAATATAAAGTAAGTTCACAAAAGAAACATCTTATATATTTATAATTGGAATAATTCTTTATGTAATTATTGGATAATTAAAATGTTGTTTATTCATGAGTTTTATTATATGCTTTTTATATATTGTATAAACGAATGCATGATTATTATTATAGATTTTTTTAGATGATAAAACTAAAATATTATTTCTGTATGAATATGTTATTGTTTTTTTTAATGGTTTCATAAATAATGTACAGATAAATCATTGATTGTTACTTGCTTTGAATTTATAAAGGTCTGAATTTGGTGAGACATTCAAAGATTTTTAATTTTAAAATGGTATAACGAATCAATTAAAGGGAATATATAAATCACACCATATTCATTGGAAACAGTGAAACAGTGGATTTTCCAACACTCAAAAGGATCTGTTTCCATTTTTTGGATAAAGGGATGATTATAGAACATCATCACCAATATATGACCTGAATAAATAGAATTTAGATTGGCTTTAGAATAATAATATGGTTCAATTAAAATTATAAATCTTTCATTATGTTATAACGATTGTCAAGACAACGATAGAGCTATTGTGTCCACAGTAAGAAGTAAGAATTCATAGGTTAATTATCTACCAATAATAAATCCTATATATTTGTTTCTCTATACTATTAACAATTTTTTTTTAACTTGGAAAATTGGAAAATTCGAAGAAAACCAAATCAGACCATAGAAAGACCACAAACGCAGTTATAATCTTAAAGGATTTTGTATCCTACTCATTGAATTAAAAAATTGTCCTCAAAACTTTTTTGTTTGTATAAAACATTTTTTAAACAAATGCAATGTTCTTGTATTGATGCGCTACGATAAGATCCGATCTTAATATGTAAAATATGATATATGATGATGGAAGATGAACTAAAACGTGACGATAGACATACGTATATAATTATATATATAAATTACAATGTATGTTATGTATGTGAAATGTCTTTATATAAAATATATTTTTTTTTCTGTAATTGAATACGTATATATAATACATATTTAAATAAGAATATAAATTATGGATTATTTAGACAATGTCTACACAGAACATATTTAATTATATTTAAACTTATACATTCATTAAATTATATATTTACTATATACAGATAAATATTTTGTAAATTTATAATCAAAATTATATATATAAATATGATATGGATATGATTTCTTGTTTGTTTATTTAGTATATAAGTTTTAGATTATAATAATAAATAATATATACACGTAGAGGTTATACGTTTTTTTTTCAATCTTTTTTTTTTTTAAATTAAAAACTTTCTCCCGCTTAATAAAATCGCTATATATCACATAGTAAATATATGTATATAGTAAATATATGGGAGGCAATATAGCAAAAATACCTAAACTAATTTAATTAGTAATATATATTTATATTATACATTATTTTTTTCTTATTTATATAACTTATTATTTCATCTTCTTTTAACATCAAACATCAAACACATTTTTTTTTGTTATTTAAAAATAAAAAAAATAAAAAAAAAAAATGAACCATTCCATTAAATAATATATGGTTTCGTTTCGTTTCGTTTTTTTTAGCTTTGTGGACATTAAATTAATAAATATGAAAAATTCTTCTTTATTGTATATATTATATGGAATGGAATGTTCTTAACTGAGTTATATATATTGATAAAGAGATTTTTTTTTCTTAAATGTAAAATTTAATATACAGAATGATTTAGTAAGGTATACTGCGGTCCCAGAGCCGGTATAGAGGCGATTATAGGAAATTGGAATTTGGATTGTCTGTAGATTGTCTAAAAATGATTGCGATACAATTTAGAGCAGACGGGTTTCTATGATAAAAGTTTTAAATGGTTTTAAAACAACTTAACTTAAATGGTTTTAAAACAACTTTGATTTCAATGTAATTGTTTAGAAAAACCAAATTTTCTGAGAAAACATAAACCGTATTGAAAATTGCCATAATTTCAAATCATCAATGTAATTTATCAAAATTGAAAATAACATACAATAAAATTGGTATTTTTATCGATTCAAATTATTATTTCAATATGATTTGTTAAATAAATCAATTTCAATGTCATATTTTTTATCTATAACACATAATAATGTTCTATATATAAAGTATAAAACAAATTTAGATGTACTTTAGATAATAATAATAAAAATAAAACCAATAGTACAACAAATACAAATCATAATAATACAAATTAATATATATATAAATGTTGATTCAACTTTTTCAACTAAAAAATGCGTAAAAATGTGAGAATCAATAAAATTGAAAAAAAAACAAACATAATTAATATATAATTTCATTTCATATATGGGCAAGTATAACTAATTATCGAATCATTAATTCTTCTACTATTGTATATAGATATATATAATTATGTTCATATTAGTACAGAAATTATTTTGTAATATGTAAAAATTAAATAAATAATTGACATTTCATTCAATAAAATTATAATTATTATATTATAAGTACGACATATATATAAATAATGCGATAAATCTCGAATCGATATATAGTAAAATATACGCGCAATCAATAATAAATTGTTAAATACATGTAATTGTATAAATTTATATATAGATAATAAAAACAAATTAAATATAATATAATTATTTTACTATATATACAGATTCATGGACATTTTTATAAAATTTATATCGTATTATTTTATTTGAAAAAAAAACCTAACCAAATGATGAATGAATTATATATTGGCATTGATTGATTTATAGAATTTATAGAATTTCAGATAGATACAACAAATTAATTTGGGGAAATTTTTACTCATAACAATGAAATATATTAAAAATAAGGAAAATCTTGGGAAAATTCTAAAATATAATTCCCGAGGAAATCTAAATACAGTTTAATATATAATATATATATATTTTATTTTAAGTAAAATTTCCAGTAAAATTGATTTTATCGAATTTTTCACCGTGAAAATCGTGAAAAACTTGGAAAATTGTCAAATCTACTTCATTATCGCTTCAAGAAAACCTCTAGCGTAATTTTTGACAGAGATCATTTAGAATGCATTATTATTAATACCGTTTAGAATTTTTAAAACAAATGGACAATACGTTTTCAAGATATTGAAGTCAGAAATGTATTTATTATAATTTTTCATTTAAAATATGATAAAAACTATGAAAATCTTGGAAAATTCTAACTCCGTCCAAAGAAATCCCTTACACTATTTTACAGTGATCAAAACCGGAAAAATGTTGGAAAATTCTCTATTCTAATCAAATCCGTCCAAGGAAACGAAGCGATCCTTTATAATGCATTATAAATACCGTGTAAAATTTTCAATAAGATTAGTCAAAGAATTTTCAAGATATCGCACACAGAAATGGATATAGTAAACTTATTCCATATAACATATAGTAAAAACAGTGAAAATGTTGGAAAATTATCAATTCGGAATTAATTGGCTCATGGGAACTGCATCCACATTATTTAACACAGATTCATTTATACAATTAATTATAAATAACTGATGAAATTTTCAAATCCATTGCTTTGGACGATTGCAAAATTTGACTTAATCAAATTTTTTATATAATTGCGATAAACTTGGAAAATTTTCCGCAATAAGATAAGATTGCTCAAAAAATATACAAAGTGAATAATATTATTAATTGTTGTAATTATCATCAAAAGAAAAAAAAAGAAAAAAATCTACGTGTTGATATGTCACAATGTGTAAAGAAATTTACAATTTCTGTTATCATTTCTACAACCATTTAGTATACAATAATACAATAACTATTTATATATAAACAAGACACTTAATAAATGAAAAAAAAAAAAAATTAAAAACCGATCACGTTCATTTACCCAACAAACACGTCACATTTGGAAGAAGATACATTAAAAATCTTTACTTTTTTTTTTTTTTATAAACAATATTATTTATTTAATTTGTTAAATCTGTATATTGACTATATTTAAGCATGTTTAAAAAAATAAAAAAAAAAAATTAGTGACAGCGAAAGTTTTGAATAATATTTATAAAATATATATAAAAAATAAATAAATAAATATTTACTGTGAGAAAGTTATTTTTATTTCTCGCATTCTTTCTTTTGTATTTATTACTATATTTATATATATATATATAATATGTAATGTGAAACAACAAATAAATAAAAAAAAAATGTTTCAAAGAAGATGTGTGATGATTTGTGCTGAAATCAAAAATTCAGGTCACGGTTAATCATATATAGTGATCATATATCATATATAAATAAAAATTAAAATCATATATAAACAGATATATACAAAATAAAATATAATATATGATAATAAATTCATTATTGTACATTTGAATTTTTATATAAAATATACATATATATATATATATATGGATTTAAAGTAATGTTTTAATCTTTGTTATTGTATCTTTTGCATTCATTATATGAATAAAGTTTAAAAAAAAAACAAATCATCAACTGACTCTGTATATATTTTAATTTTTATTGTCATCGCAGTCAAAATTAATCACAATCAAATAATTTAAATAATTCATTAGAGGTGGTGTTTTTTTCTTTTAAGTGTTGATGAGTTGAATGAAAATAAATTAATAAACTATATATAAATAAAAGAACAATACAATAAAAAAAAATGTGATTTAAAATTAAAATGGTATGGAAATGAAAAAAGAAAATTTCTTATTGAATAAATTAACGATTGTCAACCACGCGCTCAATATATACAATCAGTAATATATTGCTAAGAAAAGGAATGTCTAAAAAAAACACCTGTATTTTAAAATACATTTTTCTTTTATTTGCATAATATGGAATGGATTTCAACGATAAATCAATATAAATTATTAATCATCTCTATAGACTAAATGTTAAATAAAATAAAAATGTGTGTATATGGAAGTTAATATAAATTTGTTTTTTTTTTAATTTCGTCTATGTTTGTTATATATACTCATCATATATATTTATATATTTGAATTGAATATTTTTTTTTATTGATCTCTATTTGAAATGAAATTAATATAAACGATATGATTTAAACTCTATTTTACGATTATTATTAGCGATTATATTAGCCATATTAGGGCATGTAATGTGAGATCTATTCGATTTTGAATCGCAGATTTATTTGCTCTGTCACCGCGGGAGGTATTTAAAGGAAACATTTTCTATATATATAGAAAACTTTCTTAGGGAAGTTCTGTATACAAGTTTTCTAAAGCAAATTTTGTATAATTTTCCATTGGGAAATTTCTGTATAATTTTCGATAGGGAAATTTCTGTTTAATCAAAATTCTGTTGTTAATTTTTGAAGGGAAAACCTTGATGATTTTTTAAATGAATTTCTAAAATAAATTTGGAGACAGATTTCAGAGATTTGTATTAATGAATATGGGCAAATTCGGAATTTATACCGGGAAAAGGTGAACTGAAATATACCTTAAATTTAAAAGGATATTAAGCTCAAAATAAATCCATTAAAATCTATATATACATAGTTCATATATAATCTTATACATCAATATGAATATAAAAATATTGTGAATGAGATTTTAGTGATTATATTTTTTACAATATATTCCAAACTCATTCAGATGATGAAGAATATATTGAATATATCCTTTTTTGAAGAATTTCTAAAATAACTCTATATTATTAGATTTTATTCTGTATATTTATATTGACATGTGCATTTATATATATATAAATTCGCTTATTAAATAATCAAAATCATTTAATTAAATTTTACAAAAATAAATTTTTGCATAATCTTCTATATATATATATATATATGCTTTTTGTATTTGCATAGCATTGCTCTATTTCGCATATATCTTAAAATAATTTTCCCCGAAAAAATATCCAAATATGTATATACATATATTATAATATAGTTATAATTACACTTATTTCCTCTTATCTCATGTATATATATACATGTACTTCAGTACTTGTATACTTTATATACATATTTAATTTGAATAATTCTTATTCATATAGCTATATTTTCATATAAAATTTGCATATTATTTATTTTATATATATATACATCGCACTTATCAAATATGGTTCTATAATTATAATAAACACTTTTGCCGTATTGTGTTGTATTTTTTGTATATTATAACGTTTTGTTGTCGTATACCATCCGCCATACAACAAATTATATTTGTAATATATATAGATACTTTTTAAGCTCTTCTATATATTGAGAAATTTATGTATATATGGTAGGTAGGTATATATATAAATATTTCATGTGAATAAATTTAAATATAGGATAATAAATATATAATTTAAAAGTTCATATATAATAAAATATAGGATAGTTTAAGTTCGCATTTCATATATAGCGTAATATGTTGATAAATGAAATGAATATGAATAAGTTAAAAGGGTTCGCTATAGGAAAATTCTCAATTCTTGATCTGTATTGATTTATAAAAGGATTATCAATTTACGAAAAAAAAATTATAATAATACTTAAAAGTTTCCAACGAAAGTGTGCCCTGATAATGCAAAGTCATTAGCCCACAAGGGATCGAGACTTTCTGATATATATATAGGTTTAGTTAAGAAATAACAATTCATATTTCAAATATATATGCATTAAAAATGAGTAATGAGTATTTAAATTTAAAAAAAAAATAAAGGTACATGATGATGCGATAAAACACATAATACACCATATATCATATATATATATATATGACTATATATATACAATATATACATACTAAAAACAAAACAATAAAATACTTTAACATACAATTTTAGACAAACATTATGTAAAACATCACTTTTCATTAAACGACAAAGGTATATAAATACCGAGTAGTAAATATATATCTACATATTGATGGAAAAATATAATATATATCTTTTTTGAATTATAAAATCTTGTTTCACAAAACTTTCTCTTAATTCTAAATGCATGTTTAAAGTACAAAAACGTATGGTATATACAATAGGTATATATAATAGAAAAACAAGAATCGGTATATTTTTATTTATATAGCTATATAGATATATAGAGAGTTCAGTAACATTATCGTATGTATATTGTATATATATAGATTATTAATATATAGATATCACCTTATAAAATTAAATGTAAATAAATTTAACCTTTAGGGTATTCATAAAAAAAAAACAAACAAACAAACAGAACAGAGTATACCTATCTATATAAGAAGAAGAAATACACTCTTAAAGTTTTCTTATAATATAAATTGATATATATATATATATATATATATATATATATATATAATAAATACTAAAACAAACACCAAATACTTTTAAAACATTTGAATTGAAACAGATACTTTTGTTAAAATATTCACGTTCAATCAATGGCTAAATGGCTGATGATTTATATTTAGATATATTCTAAAAGATATTCACAAACATATAAACGATTTCATTCATTTATTCATTACAGAATCACACAAAAATCAAATTCACAATATGCTGTTGTGTGATTGCTTTAATGATAAGCTCAACAATGGCTGTGATTAATAAACCGGCGGCGGAGACAGACAATGGAAATCAATCAGCCGAACGAAGAGAAGCACTTTTAGATTCATATGGACCACCGCCACGCGATAATCATTTACCAGCACCAATTTATGGGACACCGGCAATCGCAAATTATCCACCACCGCCATCAGATATTTCACAGTCAGGCGGTGGTATACCACATCAAGAATACGGTGTACCTGTACTCAAATATGGTCCACCAAAAGTGCATATAGAATATGGTCCACCAGCATTTACTAGCGGTGGCATTACAGGTGGTAATAATAATGGTGGCATTCAACAACACGTTCATCACCATCATCATCAACAACAACAACACCAAAATAATAATCATAATAATAATAATAATATACAATTGAATGGTTCGATTTTGGATCAAATTAAACAACATTTTGGTATTTCAAAACCAGTTTATGGTCCACCATCCCAGTCTTATGGTCCACCATTACAATCGTATGGACCACCAACGCAACAACAACAACAACATCATCATCAACCACCACGTCAATCGTACGGTCCACCAAGACAACCACCATTTTCATCATATGGTCCACCACATCATAAACCAGGTCCACCAATTTATGGACCACCCAAAAGACAACAAATTCACCATCATCAACAACAACAACAACATCAACAAAAACCAATATTTCTGCAAATTGAAACATTAACACCACCAAATAATAAACCGGCTCAGTCGTATGGACCACCACCAAAACAATCATATGGACCACCAACATACCAACAATTACCACCATTATTATTTAAACCACAACAACAATATGGACCACCACCACAACAACAATATGGACCACCACCATCGCCACCAAAGCAACAATATGGACCACCACCATCTGCTCCACCTCCACCACCACCACCACCACAACCACAACAACAATACGGTCCTCCACAATCGCTACCAAAACAACAATATGGACCACCGGTGATTTCACCACAACAACATTATGGGCCACCACCACCATCCGATGTACGTTGTGATGGTTGGCGTCCAATTCCCGGTCCAGTTATCCAACAAAATTATAATCATAATGAAGGTAAATTAAATATTCCAAGTGGTTCATATTTACCAATATCAACAAATCATGGAGGTGGTGGTAGCAGTAGTGGATCAATAGGTAGTAATCATTTTGATGCTGGATTTGATATAAACGCAGTATTAAGTAGTGGTAATGGCGGTGGTGGCGGTGATTATCATAATACTGGTACTAATGTTGATACTCATTTTAATATTCCGCATGCTGAAGGCATTGATTTCCATAATGATTTAGGTATTGTTGGTGGATTAACCGATGTTAATATTGTGAAAAGTGAAGGAATTGAGGTAAGTGTAAATGATTTATTTTTAAAACTATAATTTCACTCTATTGAAAGATAAAGTATCATAACCGAATTTGGACAAAAACCAAATAAATCACGGATTGAGAGTTATCCGTCCAAAAAAACTATCTTATATCAAAAACTATTATTCTAATTCGCACAATATAATACTACTCTGTTTAGATGTGAAACTAACGCAATGATGCTATCGGTTACATTCAGAAGATTCCTTGATATTGTTGAATATTATTTATAAAAATTAAAATTATTTATTTTTCATTTTGAATTTTGATTCACACAGTTAACTGACAATAGCTTGGATACATTTAATTTCGGTCATCAGTCGGGTTCAGATATATCGGGTTTGATACCACCAAGTGGTTCTTATGGGGTACCATCATCTGGAGGTGGTAGTTATTCGTCGTCGTCGTCGGGTGTAAATCAATACTCAAATAATCAACAACCATCACCACCAAGACATCCGTTAACGTTCCGTCCACCCGTACCACAAGGATTAATCGAATCGATTGGTAATTCTGTACAACATGCCGATACATTTGGTGTAAAATTACAACAACAAGGTGATATTTATTTACCACCACCTACAAATGAAATTCCACAAACACCACACGGTTTAGAATCATTACCATTACAACATTCATCGGGAAAACAATTCCAAAGTTCACAATATCAAAGTTATAGTAATAATAATAATGGAGGTGGTTATGCACAAACATTAGATTATTCAAATATTCAAGAACCACGTTATTCAATTGGTACAAATAATTGCGGACATGGACCAGCTTTAGGTGGTAATGGTGGTGGTGGTGGTGGTGGACAATTCGGATCGTCTGGCTATCAACAAACATCATATAATAATTTCGGTACAATTTCAAGTTATGATGCACCAGCATCAGGCGCAATAATTGCGGTAAAAGATCATGTTGAACAATCACCGGCATCCAGTTATGGTCCACCACCATCGGGTATTCCCGGTGATTCGCATGCATACGATACACAACAAATTCATTCATCTGCATCATTAATCGGTGATTCATCCAATAAAGAAGTAACCATAATAACAGCACAACATTCAAATGATAATGATCATGAACATACAGAGAATAATGATGCAAGAACATCAGCATCATCAACAAATTATCAAAATGACATTCCAACAATAAATACCGAAGAACAAAATAATAATCATAATAATAATAATAACAATAATAACAATAACAATAATCATCAAAATAATGATGATGAATCAGAAAATGAAATATCTAATCAATTACCACCGGGCCTATCCGAAACTGGATTAAATATTGTATCCGCTCAAAAATCTCAAAGTGTTACAATACCCGTCCAGGGACAATTAGGTTCATATCAATTACAATTCCAATCGGCAAATCCATTACAAAGTTATGATGGTAATCCAAATAATAATAATCATTCACCAAATCATGAACAAATTTTATCAGAAGGACTTTTACAATCAATATTGTCGGCCATTGAACAACCAAATGTACATGCCGAACCACAAACATCTTATGATTCATTGAATAATCATCAAGAAGTTGATCGTTTTATTAAGAGTGCCGAAGGACAAGAGGTACTAGTGGGCAATGAACATTCAACTGCGGTCGATGAAAAAGAAGTCGAAATAGAATAAACAAATTTGCAAAATTTAGATGTCATAATGTAAATCGACATGAGCAATCGAGATGGGTGCTGTAAGATATTTATGTTTTTTATGTCATTGTGCGAATTATGTATAATTCATTATTTTTATAAACTATCTCGAATTGAATCGATGGCCAACCATCGATTCACTCCGATCCGATATTTATGTAAATAATTATTTTTAATTTTAATTTATTTAGAGATAGAATATAAATTATTTATTTGTGTTTTTGATTTTGTGAGTTTTTTTTTTATCGAATTTATATTAAAAAAAAAACCGAAATAATTTCTATTATGTCTGTTTTTAAACTAATTAATAGCGAATATTTAAGTTGCCATAAACCAAATCCAGTTTAAGAATTAACATAAAAAAATATTTAAAAAAAATAAAGAAAAGAAATGAAAGTTAAAATTTAAAAAGAAACTGGAAAATAGTTAAATAACTTATAATATTTATTTACTTTTAATTATAGCTATAATATATATGGGATATGCAAATGTCAATTGAATGAAATAAATATATGGGAATAGATGAATGAATGAATGAATGATTATCAAATTATTTTTCTTAAAAAAAAAAACAAAAATGTAGTAGTATTTTTAAGACTGTTTCTAATCAATAAATAATAATAATAAAAAATATTAAAAATAATATTATGTCGTTTTTAAATCATTGCCAACAGAGATGCCCTTTAACTTTTTAGGATTTGAACAGGAAAATTTGAGGATCTTAGAAATTGAGTGAGCGCTTTGAAATCTAATAAATCGATAAAGAATTGCTGTTGGTGTTATAAGATACATCATTGAACAGTATTATATTAAAAAGAGATGTATGCATTTTACTGAAAGGTTTATTAGGTTTACTGTATAATAATAAACATTAATTTTTATTATATGATTTTCGTTTTTATTTTAATTTCAATTTTCTTATTGATTTCGTATGTTTTTTTTTGTTTTTCCATTCAAATCAATAAACACCACAAAATGTAAGACAAAAGAAACTGTTTAAGAATTCATTTTATGCAGTTTATTATCGTTTATTTATGCGGTCAAATATTTATTTATTTGTATTTCAAAAAATTATCATATTTACTTTTCTTATGTTATTTTTTTTTTAATTGTTTCTGCTAATAGAAAGCTTGAATACGAAGTGATTTGTAATATTTATGTATATTAATTTGTATATCTATATATATTTTTTTTTATTGTATTTCGCATTATTTTTAATGTACAAATAACTATAAAAGTGTTGTTATTAAGAGTAACATGGAGTGTGACTAATAAAATAGTATATTCGATTTTGAATAAACATTTAGTTATATAGTTACAAAAAATCAAATAACATAAATTACGCAAAATAATAATTACAGATAATTACAACATCAAAACAGAAAACACACTTATAATTATATCTCCTCAATCAAATATACATTTAAACATACGAATAATTTGTAATGCATATAGGACACTTTGTGAAGTTGTATGATAAACTTATATAAACAAACAAATAAAACCATACGCAGTTTTATATATAGATAAATATACAGAAACGTAGGTAGGTTGTATATTATCAACGACAAGATTACATTAAAAATAAAAACATTAATTTTGAATAAATTTACATTTATATATTGTAGATAAAAATAATATAAAAAAGTAAGTCCACAAACAGCATATATGTATATTAATAACAATTAAAATATATATATATTGGTGACATCAGTTGAGATAGAAAGTTTTCCGAAATTCTTTTAATATTGCACCATTATTTTATTTAAATAATAAATAAAAAATTGTGTTGTTGATCGGTCGCCAAACCGCAGAAAGATATAACATATAATCATCGCGGATACATGCGGATATGATTTTTTTTTTGTTGATTTATTTTCATGAATAACAGTTATAATATTCAGTTATAATTAATAAACGCGAATAAACAATAACTAATAATTATGATTAAATTTTTTTATTTCTTTTTTGATTAATATTGAAAGAGAAATTTAAATAATATATTTGCATACAATCATCCATATTGAAAAGCTAGTACATTTTACGGTAAATATATGAAAAATCAAAGAATCAACTCATAAATTGATTTATTTCATATGAATATTCCGATATTTTCCGTTTTTAAATAAAAATAAAATATACAAATAATCTTAAAAGGATTATAAAACACTAATAAATATTCTATATACCCTATCAGAAAAATTGGCTAATATTTATAATGTAAGCATTAATCATCAACGATCTGTATACGAATTTGGATCGCATATAGTATTTTCTTTATTTTGTATTGTGATAAATAAATACAGATAAAAACATCATCACATGACAAATCATCATTCTTATTTATACAACATAGACATACATATTCATATATTTATCTGATAACATGTGATTAATCATAAATTCTTTTGAAATTTAAGTGAAAGTAAAATAAAAATATTTTAACGAATCATATATTTTTGTTATTCACCTTCCAATAAATATCGTTGCGAAATGTATAAATTCAATTAAAATTGTGTTAATTATGTTAATAAAATTAAAAATACCTATATATATATATATATATATATATATATATATATGTTAAACCAAATATCAGCGATGGTCAACTATAATGTCATCCCCATTTGCTATAATAATAAATGCATAACATAACTGCATAACTTGCATAACTTGCATAACAAGCCAAAATGAAAACAAAAAATTATTGCATTTTGCTTCGTATTAAAAGATTAAAAGAAAGCAATTAAAAACCTTATCATTTTCGACAATTTGAAATCAATTTTCCATTAAAATCATCCAGTAAAATATAATATAATATATTCGGATTGAAAAACAAAAAATCTTTAATTATTTTATTAAATCAATAAAAAAAAAGTAATGTATTTATTGATTTTTTTTTCTTCAAAATTGAAATCAATTTTCATTAAACACACGCATTATTAAATTATCATATATAGAGAAAACTTGTTTTCATTTCTGGTTTTTTTTTTATTAATTTGTACTTTGTTGTAAATCTTTACAATAGGTTGTTGTTTGTACCGCCGAGATATTCATCTCCGGTATATAGTATTATACATATATATAAAGCAATCAACATCATCGTGTATACGCAAGCAAACATATTTTCCTATATATATTAAATGTATGTCATTGTCGGGGCCTTGACCTTAACCAAAACCATATATGATATACACCTTTGCACATAGACGCGGTTAGAGATATAAAAAGATAAAATACGCTTATATATATTTATATCATATTTGACTAATGAATAAATTATACATATACATTTGTGATGCTAATGTATAATATAATATAATTCAATTTTAATATATTGTGTATTGGATTTATAATTTCCCCGTCGTCGATCATATTCAAAAGATATATACAATTTCTCTATTTATATATACAATTTTATGCTTTGATACAACAAATCAAGTTTATAATAAAAAAAAAAAAATACCTAACCCACACCACCCGACACACAATACCAAATTACCAAAAATAATCATTATAAAATTTGCATATCTAATTTTTTTTTTTCTATATATGAAATAGGTATATGAAAGAAATATAGAAATAGCAATTATTGGATTGACAATAAAAATATAAAAATCAGATTAATATATGCGGATAATTTTTTTTTCAAGTATTTAACGTTCATATCGTATTCCTTTAATTTGATATATCCTCCTATCTACTATCTGATTATCTTTATGCTTGATTTCCGTGGAATGTATTCATTAAAATTTATATAGACATATATATTGAGATGTATTGCCAGAACTGATTATATGCCATTAATGGAAATGTAATTAAAGGTTAGCTCTTTCTAAAATCTGTGGATTTTTTTTAACCCTATCTTAACATAATTTTGAACTAAACCATAACACTCCATCTATACTAACCACTGTGTTGTATGGCGTAAATTTAGCAAAAGAAAATTCATAAAATATTATTGGAATTAATTACAAGTATAATTACCAGGAATTACAAAATGAAAATGGAATTAAGATACAATTTCTTACAGGCGAAATAAATGTATCAGAATAATACCCAACTTTTATTACAACATAAATCAATGAATGAATTGTTGGAGAATACTATCAGAATATACAGACTCGATAGAACAGTGAATCGATATGGTGATTATCTGGTGTTTTTTTATCTAAAATATTTGTCTTGTATAAAAAGTGATCTAAAGGATATAGAAAAATAATTAAACATTATTAAAAATTTCAATGTAACTCTGAATAACAAAAATATTTAATTGTTTGATAAGCATTAAATGTATATTCATCAGTGTGCAGTGATGATCAATATATTTGATTTTATTTTCTAAATATATATTCATTCATCCGAACATATGCAATAATTTAAATTCATGTTTTATATAACCAAACACACACATCTCGTAAATATAAAACTTTTCATATAATATAAATTTCCATCATCCAATATCTACATATAAAATACGGCAGGATATATACATTGCAGGAAGAGGTGTTTAAACATATATATATATATATGGATAGCATTAAATACTGTATGCTATATATATACAGGAAAAGAGTAATAAAAAACACAAAAAATATGAAAATTAAATATGCACTCCTTTATTTTATTTTCCCTTGCATTGTTTTTTATTTTTTTCAAACGTATATATATATATATGCACGTTTAATGAAAGCTAAATTTAATTAGTCAGCACTTTAATTTATACTCTATGTGAATAAAATTTACCATCTTCTTTTATATTTTCTATATACATACAATATATTCACACACAGTATACTATATATATGTACGTACATGTTTCATTTTCATTTTAATTTTGTTATTATTCGTTTTTTGTTTTTAATTTTATTTTCACCCAACGATGTAAAAAACGGACATATATGTATATACAGCAAACCATCCATTCATTCATTCATGCATCCATCCATCCATCTATACTTATATATATATAGTATATTATAGCGTGTATAGTTAACTGTGGCTACAAATATATATATAGAGATATAGTTAATTAAGTACGTGCAAATACCTTTAATTGGTTTAACTTTTACTATACAACATGTATTCTTTTATCAAAGATATACAAATGATATATCTACACTTACACCCCACCCACATATATATAGTGGAAATTTGTGTAGAAAACCCGTCCATATATATATTTATATAACTTATTATAATAATAATTGTACATGTGTATAAATACTATATAACTCAATAAAATGTATATATAACACTTCGTTCAATAATGTGTGTGACTGGCACATAGATGGCGTCCCTAGAACTAAATCAATATTTTTTTTCGCATTTGGCAACCTTTTTAGGCTTACTGTCAACATCATATGTTAATCAGATCATTTGTTTACAAGTTACAGTGCTATAAGTGACGCTATTTTTGTGTTTAAAAAAAAATGAATTCAAAGCAATTCCGTGTGCTGATTTATCATTGTTTTTTAATGAAAAAAAATACTGTTCAATGCCAGGAATGGCTTGAAAAACATTACTCGGACTCTGCTCCATCAAAAAGAAGCATTTGTTATTGGTATGCCGAATTCAAACGTGGTCGTACAGACACCGATGACATTCCATCTACTGGAAGGCCAAATGACGCTGTTATTCCGGAAAACGTTGAAAAAACACTGAAAATCATTATGTCCAACCGTAAAGTGAAAGTGAGGGAGATTGCTGACATTCTGAAGATATCAGCAGGCAGTGTACAAACCATAATACACGAACATTTGGGTATGAAAAAGGTGTGTTCCAAATGGGTGCCGCGTTTGCTCACACCGGAGCAAAAACAACAACGAACCGATGATTCAAAGAGCTGTTTGGACATGTTTACGCGCAATAAGTCGGAGTTTTTGCGACGGTACATCACAATGGATGAAACATGGATCCACCATTTCACTCCAGAGTCAAATCGGCAGTCTGCTGAGTGGCATGCAGCCGGCGAAAGCCGCCCAAAGCGACCAAAGACGCAGCAGTTGGCTGGCAAGGTTATGGCGTCTGTATTTTGGGATGCGCATGGAATAATATTCATCGACTATCTCCAGAAGGGGCAGACCATCAACAGCGACTATTATATAGCGTTATTGGAGCGTTTGAAAGTCGAAATCGCAAAGAAACGGCCTCATATGGCGAAGAAAAAAGTGTTGTTCCACCAAGACAATGCACCGTGTCACAAATCAATGAAAACGATGGCAAAATTGAACGAATTGGGCTTTGAATTGCTTCCCCATCCACCGTATTCTCCAGATTTAGCCCCCAGCGACTACTGGCTCTTCGCAGACCTCAAAAGGATGCTCCGTGGTAAGAGATTTGGCTCAAATGATGAAGTAATCGCCGAAACTAACGCCTATTTTGAAGGCAAAGAAAAATCGTTTTACAAAGGCGGTATCGAAAGATTGGAAAAGCGTTGGAATGATTGTATCTCCCTAAAAGGGGACTATCTTGATGAATAAAAACGAATTTTGGCAAAAAAATGTGTTTTAATTAATTAGTCACACACATTATTGAACGAAGTGTTAAGATAGCATTTGAAGTATATCTACATTTCTTTTTTTTTTGTTAATTATAAATACAAAAATTCTTCTTTCTTTATACATGTATTTTCTTCTTCTTTTATACACGGTCTCCGTGAATAAAATTAAAAAATGTTTTTAAAATGTAATGAATTTTACATTAATTTGATTTGTACTTCATCACAAAATAATATACTACAGTGTATATATATAATAGACATTATAAGGACATTCGCATTTATATTTAGCAACGGTGCGTTTTTTTTATTTTTTATAAAGTGATACTTATGTAATAATGAAGGTGTATATATATACCTAGTATAGAGAGGTAATATTAAAAAGAAAAAAGAAAGAAAAAAAACACTGTATTAAATTACAATAAATAATTTGATGTATAATAAAGGAAGAGCCACGCAAGGGAAAATACCAAAGATAAAGGATTAAAATTAAAAAAAAAAAAGGGTTGACAGATAATTTTCTTAAAATTTTAATCAACAACTTACTGATATACTCAACTTGGTGGTTTTTTTTTTGCATTAATAAAGTTTATTATATAAAGTGAATGTGTGAATTTAAATAATTTTTAATTGAAATTTAATTTTTTTTTATTATTAAATTAAGATTTGTTTATTGATGCAAAGTGGAAAGTGAAACAAAAAAGTATATATTAATATAATCTGAAACAAAGAAAGAAATTTTATTTTACTATAGGATAAAATGGAAAAAAAAATTCAATGGATTGATTAATGATTTTGCATATCGATCGAGTGGCATACAAAATAAATATTTTTAGATTTTCTTATAATATCTAACAAAGATATGAAAATGATATGATTGTTAAAAAACAAAACAATTTTAATTAAATACATTTCATATTATAATTTAGTCCATAAAATTTTAATTTCAATTAAAAATGATTTCTATATTTGATTAGAAATTTTTATTTATAGAAATATCAACATTTAAACTGACCGCAGTTGTTGAAAATTATAATATATATGATGTAAATAAGGACATGATATCCGTATATATGTGCATATACAATAAATATATATATGCATATATATGATGTTTAAATTATTCGAATAGTTTTAAGAGAACTTTAAAAACATTAAATGTTGTATATGGATGGGATAATGATGTGAAAACTTTTTAATTAATTAAAATTAAAACATTCTCATGCGTTGATGACCATTATAATTTTTGTTGAACTCATATATTCAATGTTTATAAATGAATTTTATATACATTTTCTGTATATTGTATATAAATAAAATGTATCAAAAAATAAATGATGAAAATTAAATACACAAAAATTATTCATGAAATTCAAACGTATACATATTAAATATATAATTTGAATATGCATATTATATATATTTATATAAAGAAATATTTATGTACATAATCGGATAGGTCATAATTTTATACATATATATATATTATATATATATATAAATAAAATAGCAAAAAATATTTAATTCTCACATCACGAACGATATATTATATTATACATATATTATTATTGTTTGGTAAGTTATTCTATATATATAGTGTTTGAAGCATACGAGATTTAACGATCGATACTGCACACATATATAATGATGATTCCAGAAAAATATCAATATTTTATTTGGTTATTATATTTTTTGTTTTTGTAAAATTGTATAACATAAAACGTGACATGCAAACTTAAAATAAATTACTTTGTTTTATATTTTTATGTTTGTTTTTTGTTTCTGCAGAAGAAATGCTTCGAATTTTTTTTTTTGTTAAATATATATAATTTAAAATTCAATAAATATATAAAAAAAATAAAAATATATATAAAATACACTTTCACTTTAACTCTCTGTTAATATTTTATTTTTATTAACTTATATATGTAAAATAATTCTTTTTTTATTTTTTATTGGATCGATTAAAATACCTTTTTGAATGGAATTAAAAATTTCTTTTATTTATATTTTTTGATAGGGCGGTCGGTGTATTATTTTTGTAATAATTAAGGTTTACATGTATATAAATAGACTGTTGTAAAGTTGAAAGCAATGCGATATGCGGAGACAATCATTATGAGAATATATTAGACATCATGAAATGAATATTATAATAAAAATCGTAATAAAAAATCAATAAATGGTCAAATGATTGATAAAGTTATATATCAATTTTAAAGTAGCAAAATCTATATCAAATATCATTTCGAATTTTTTATGTGTATTAAAATTATATAAAAGTAAAGATTTTTTTTTGTTTCCTAATTCTGAAGTTATGAAGAAATTAGAAACCCGTTTAAATTGTGTTGTGTTCAAATCCCGAAAAAAAATCTTGGAAAAATTTCGATATAAGGAAAATTTATATACCAAAATATAGTATTTAATGATCTTTATAAATACACAATAAATTTGGGGATTTTTAGTGCGAAAACTCCATGAGTAACAACAAAAATTCTATAAAATATATATCGGTTAATGGTTTTAATTGTTATTTGTATATTTTTCCAAACAGTCTATATGTTGATGTCTGTCAAACTACTTTAAATTGCCATACTTTGCCATCGTTTTCCAATGATTGTATTAGAGTATTAAAATCGAATATTGAATTAAAGAAACATATATGAGTACAATGAATACAACGTAAGAATACAATTTACAAGTATCAACCTCAAAGTATCAATATAGATTGATTTATTATATTTACATATTTTCAGACAGAAACGTAAAGGACATAACATATAGTCAAAAACAGTAAATTCTACATTTAAAATATATTTAAAAAAAAATAAATAAATAGATATATAAATATAGAAATTTAATCTTTAAATAGCATTTAACTTTGTGAATTAAAATTTTTTTTTACTCTTTTTGTTATTTGATTTGGATGAACGCCTTGCCTCTATATATTTATATAGAATATCCAGAATATCTACGTTTTATTTGATTTGGATGAACGCATTGCCTCTATATATTTATATAGAATATCCAGAATATCTACGTTTTTTCCTATTATTTTCGCTGAACCTTCTTATTTTTAATCTAACTGATATAACCCATAAATATCAATATACATTTGTTGTGTTTGTGTTATTATTTTGCATTTTCATTATATGAAATCATTTATTAAATATTTGCGTGTGTGTATATCTGTATGGCTAGCACGGATATCACATTGGCATCAATAAAACAGACCCAAGTGTATTTTAATAATATTTAAGAAAACCAAAAAAATAGGAAAAGGTCGGGTTATTTGAATCAATATATATGGTATGTATATATAAGATATATCAAAATTGTTTGTTGTATTTATATACGAAATAAATAAAATTCTATTTATTAATTCGACGTTCAACAAAAAAAAAATAAAGGATATGTGAAATCCCAACGGTAAGATTACATATATAATAATAATTGTGCTGTTTTATTTATTATTGTAAATTGATAAATTGAAAAAAATATGTATTGGACTATAAAATGTAAAGACTATGAAAAATATATCAAATTAAATTTTAAAGTTTTATACAATATTTAAACAATTATAAAATCCATTAACACTATATCACCCATCAATCCCAAACACGCACACAATCATATTGACTCTATGATTATTATGATATTTCACTGATATTTGATGAATTAAACATATAGACAACATAAAATAATAATAATAATCTATATAAAATGTTAAATGTTGAATTTCATATATATAGATGTATATAGAATAAATAAAAGTAAAATAACATTTGTAAAAAAAAATAAAACATATTCACATTCTGTGCTTTTTTACATTTTTGCTATTTAGAATTTTATATATAGGTATTTGTATATTCATGTATATTTGTATGAAGAATCTATTATATCGTATATATAGATATATACAATTTTAAAACGAAGAAAAATTCTATTCTCTATAAAAGAAAATAAAGAAAGCAAAAAAAATGTATATATTCATGACCTGCCACAATATAATACATATGTTGTCTAGAAAAACATTCAATGAAAATACCTTATATATTTAGTTTTAGTATATATATATATATTGTACATACATGAACATGAGATATTGTATCCATCCATCTACATATAACACTATATAGATTTTTTATTGTGGTATACACAATGCATATATTTATATATAGAATATGGTTTTTTCTGAAATAGAACATTGTGCTATATGTGTTCATATATCAGTTGTTATATGCAATAATGCTTATTCATGTATAATAGCATAATAAAGGAATAACATTTTATAATGTTTGAGTAGTTGAAGAAAATATATATGTACATTTATATATAAGAATTTGATTTCAATTCAAATGCAAATGTAAACATACATTCAAAAGGTATTATATTTTGTAGCTGAAAATATATAGATATATACTTCTGTATATATCTATATAAGAAACAGACAGCAAATAATACAATATATGAGGTAAAAACATTACTCCTTTTATGGATAACTATATAGTATTTTAGAATTGCATGTACGATTGACTATATACATGAAAAAGGAATCACAATAAACATTCACAAAATAATATATCTATAATATATAGATATAGATAGATAAAGGTGTATTCTCAAAACACATATTTATACATTTATATTATTGAATTGCAAATGAGGTTTATATATATCCAAAACACTTTTGCACGTAAATACATATATAGTATATGCACAACAGATACTTAAAATAACAAAATTTATTGTCATATTATTATTATACGAATAGATATATATATATATGTTTAACAAAACAATTGTATTTCTATAGCTGTTCTTGTGATATTATATATCGTATAAAAGTTAAGGTTTAAGTAATAATATTATTATTTTACTTTATATGATTTATATTGATTATATAAATTTGTTTTGGGTTTACTAAAAAAATGACATTGAAATTGATTTAAAATAAAAAGTAAAGAAAATAACAACCACTATATATTTGTTTTATAAATCATCTACGATAGAAAGTTTTGTCAATTATCCGAAAATTTTCAAAAAGGAAAATATACCAAAAAATCGGAAAATTCTTGGAAAATTCTGAAATTTTGACCAAGTCCGTTAAAGATAACTTTTTAGAATATTTTACAGAAAGGATTAAAACTCCTTTATACATATAGTGCGTAATTTTTAAAATGATTCGTTTATGATTAAGTTGGAAAAATTTTCAATTCTGAACAACTTTTCCCAATGAAACTCACTCATTTACATTCATTTGCGTTACATATTTACTATATACAATTCCCAGTGTCAAAATTTCAACTCATTCATCAATTTATATTACTTTGAAAAGGTTTTATTTTGTTTCATTTATCTTTGTAAATCTTTTTAAATTAAAATATTATTAAAAACCATTTAAATTTTTGTGTAAAAAACAATTAAAAAATCTATATATAAAAATTTTTAAATAATAAATTAAGTTATTAAATAAAAATATAATTTATATACCGATGTAAAATATTGATTAAAAGGAAATTTTTATCATCAATTGTGTGTTTGCATATACCTGCATTTATTATTATTATTATTGGAAATATATGGAAAAAATAGATAAAAAAAAACCAAACAGATACAAAATAAATAAAAATTTATGATGTATTTTAATTTATGTAATATTGTTTTACAAATTTTCATTTCAATTTATATATCGTAAAAAAAACCAAAATACTAGGAATTCAATTTATTTTTTCGTTTTTAAAATTGTTTTGTGGTTTTATTTATCATTTATTTAATTTTATTTTAATTTTACTTTATTTAATTTAACAATTGAAGTGTGAGAACTGATAATAATACAAATAAATGTAATTATTTTTAAATGTGTGCAAAAACCTCAAAAAGAGTTGACCTGAATTTGATTATGTTCGTATACAAATAATATATGATGATGATTAAATATATTTTATTTTAAAATGTCTCGTCAAAATGATTTATTTGTTATCAAGGGATTTCAATAAAATAAAAAATAGAAAATTTGCAAAAATTCAACAACTTTGGTGTTCTTAACATAGCAAAAATATAACATTCAAACAAAGAAAATAGAAAAACAACAAAATAAATGACAAACATCTCGACACATTTATTCAATCATTATTTCATATATAAATAGTAAAAGCGAAGAAAAAAAGGATTTATAAAAGGCAAAATAAAAAAAAAAGGACATATATAAAAAATAAATATAATAAGTAAGCAAATTTTTTAAATCGAAAATTGATATAATAAGTACATGTATACATGTTGAAATGGTGGAAAATTTAACAATATTTATATTTATTTATATATAAAAGCTGGTGTGGTAAATTGAATATAGATACATGATGAGAGGCATGCAATGAATGAATAAACATTTCACAAATATGCATATTACATATAATACAATATATAATATATAACATTTTCCAAAAAAAAATGGGAGGATGGCAAAGGCGCGGACAAACTTCACAAAATATAAAAATATCCTCATAATCTATTTTCCATTTATTTATTTATTTTTCTGTATTTCATATTGTATTGAGTGTTTGTTTATTTAGGGATATATATTGAATAAATTTAAATACTCTGGCAATGGATATTCTTTTCATTTAAATATAAATACCATATTATTTAAATATATTTTATTTCGTAAGTGTATATAAGTGTATCTGTATATATATAACTTGAGGTTTTCCACCTCCTTTAACTGATTATTATATCCAAATTCATTCAAATGATAATAATTATAGAGATGGATAGATGGGTAGAGGATGTTGATTATTTTATTACATATATATATATATATATATATATATTTAATACGGATATATTCATTTTCCTATAAATACATATATTCTTGAATTTTCGTATCCAATTTTCAAATTGGAAAATTAGAAATAATATTTAAATATATAGAAAACTAGGATACAATATACAAATTTATTTAAAAACTGTTTCCTTTAGCAAATTCAATTTGTTATAACTCGCGTCCACTTATATTATGTTGTAACAAATCTGGTCTAAAATGATTGAGAATTGAATCCGGTGATAAATGAACGAGTATTGACAATCTTTATGAAATAATTGCATTTATCAATATGATATTGTTAACAATTCTATCTAATTTTATTTTATTCTTATAGTGCATGGAAATACCTTTCTTTCAATGGTCTAATTGTTCAGATTGATTAAGTGGTTGGAACGTTACAACGATTTTAATAAGTGGTATATTTTCAATAGTTTTATCATTAAAAAATATGTATTATTTTTATTTAAAAATGAAAAATCTCGGAAAATTCGTACGAAAACCTTTAAAGTGATATAAGGAGACTCTAAGTAATATTTTATGATCTTTTTAAATATGCAATAAAATATATTGGTTTGCTTGGCAAGTCTTAGAGTATTTCCAATTTTTATGAAATAATTGCATTTTTCAATATCACTTAATTTAAAATTCTATCTAATCTTATTTTATTCTTATATAGAGCGTGGAAATATCTATATATTTTATAGATCATCGCGTTTATGATGTTATAGAAAAAATCTTAGAAAAACTACATATTTGTGAAAATGATTTTGATAGTATAATAAGTAATATTTAAATCTGAAATTATTTCTGAATATTCCATTACATTATAAGTGATGTAATCAGAAAAATTTTGGATTGATTTGGATGTTATATATGCAGTTTTCCCACGCATTTTCCAAGAAAACAATACATATAAGATATTATAAGAATGGCTAATTTAAATACTTACAATAAGTAAGATTGAATATGTTTTTTAAAAATGAGAAAATCAACGAATTGTTGAGCGGCTGATATACAAAAAAAACCCCAAATATTTCATATAGTTCATACTTAAATTATATATTTTTAATAATTATATAAAAGAATTGTAATTATCTGTGCAAAATGTAAACCTCTATGATATTATGAACCTTCTATATTCTTATACGCACACACACACCTTGTTTGAAAATGATTGATGAATGGCTGTATAATGTATGTATATAATTTTATTTAAGTATAGTAATATAAAAACCTATAATAAAATATATGTATGTAATAATATTTGAGATCTTTCTGATATTATAGATATAGTAGATATAAGATATGAATTCAATTTACAAAATTACATAAATCTATACAAGTATATAACTATATATATACATATACAATATTTATAATTATAAATTGATTGATTTTGCCATAATTTTCATATACCGAAATCTATATACAATATATACCGAAATTTTGACCCAAAATATTGTATTTATTTATCATTAATTAATTATAATATATAAATAAATATAATTTATATATATATAGATATAGATAACATAATGAACATAAAATTTCTATATACAAAGGTTTTTACTCTCAAATTCAATGCTATTTATCCAATTTTTTCAATAACAAATTCAAATTCACTTTCAACCATTTCCATATCAAATTAAAAATTACCTATCGAAGATATATAGAGAAAATTTTAACTTCATCTCTCTAGTTGAAAATGTTTTTTAGAAAATCTGTTTTTTTCAACCCAAGAAAATATAGAAAATAACATCTATATATAATAAAAGCAGTTTTTCTTCGCATACAAAATAAATGGTAACAATTTCCCGGAAAATTCAATTGAAATCGATTTTGTTTATGTTAATAAAATTGTATATGTTTACTTTTAGCATATATTTAATGATTATATGACGAAATTTTATGAGATTAATCCTTCAAAACTGTAAACGAATTAGGATGATTAAAATATGGTATGATATGATTTGGTAGGTAATATGATTAGAAGTGTGCTTAAAGAGCAAATATAATTATAGCAAAATCTATTGCGATTATTTAACAATTATTTTGATAGGTATATTAATGATTTCTTATATGCTATCTAGCAATGGAATTAGAATATAATTTTGTAAAAAAGTAGTAATAAACATCCTGTTTAAACCAAAGAAATGCGGATAATAATATTAAAGAAGAAAACATTACTTTGTTATATCATACATAAGCTATAGATGAATATAGATCTTCGAATAAAGTGTTTTCGTATTCAAATATATTGGTTTATATATTGTAAATATATACAAAAAATAAAACATATTTTATTAAATATTCATATTATATATAGCTTGTTATTTATATTATGCATGAATGCTGAAATGTATATTATATATTGATATATACGGATATATATATATATGTTATTGAATTTTATACCCGTATTTATACTTACTTTATATTGATATAATAATATTGAATTGTGAAATGAATACATATTATGTTGAAAAATCACATGGAATTTTGGCTAATGAAAACTCTTCGAAAATTAATACAGAGCGAATTGAATTGGTTTCCAAAGGAATGATGTGTTTAGTGATTGCATTCTTTGAATATCTCGATTAGTTGCTTAAAAAAATCGAAAAAATAATCTAATAATCTAAAGATCTATAAAGGGAGTTAAAGAAAATCCAATGGACATATAAACAAAATACTTATTTCATTAAATATATTTACTATTCTTATATAGAATTAGTCAATTTAAATTAGATAGTTATTACTATATTATATATAAAAAGGAAACGAAAATTTCATTGAAAAATATACCATTAAATATCAAGTTTTTTTAAAAACACACTGTAATAAATACTACTATATATTTATTTATTTGTATTGCGAATATATCACTTTATACGGAATCAATAAAATATACCAAAATTGTATATTATATACATACACTATATATACTTATATCTAGAATATTTCAGATGAATTACAAAATTTACCATCAGGAATAAATTATAGGTTATATAGGGTATTTGATTGAGTGTTGGATGCAATAGAAATATATAAAAAAGAATTTGTTTAAATGCCCCAAAGAGTTGTTAAAAATTTAGTTGATTTTACCATATTATTATTGCAGTTAAAATCGATCATGATGCAGATGCAGTGGCAATTTTAACTGAAAGACTTTATTTTTTCGAAAATCAATCCAATTACAAACCTCATTAGTATATTACTTTGAAACACCCGATATATCTTTGGTATAGTACATATACAGAACATGTAATATATAGATTTAGACATCTCTAACAATAATAAACACCAACAAATGTACATAAATAAAATATATTTATTGTGTAATAACCATATTAATTCGTATGCGAATTCGAAGAGGATATGCTATATATATATACATTTGCAATACCAATAACAAAATATCTCATCAATATCATTTTGTTTATCTATATAGTTAGTTATATACAATATCTATATGCCATATATACATATGATACCTAAAAATTTACGTAAATATATATAGTATATGTGAAATGGACGTATACAATACACATTGAATGTTAAGTTTGTGGTTTAGATATTTAAATAAATATATGTAAATATATTATTATTATGTTAACATACACAATTTATCAATATATATGATATACTCTATATAAACATATATATATATATTATTAGGAAATTTAGGTTGATTTCAAGGCATTCGAATTTATATATATTTCTGGGTGGTTCGTAAAGGATATGATTACGGAAGCATGTCCTTAAAAAAGAATGTTTTTCCACTGGTATTACCCATATGGATGTTCAGATAATTATATTAATGTAAAGATTTATCATAATTTGGAAGCTATAAATTCATGATTTAAAATGATTATCTATGAAAACCCTACTGGATTGAAATTATCTTGTTAGTTAAATTTAAGTTTTAGATAATATATTAGGTTTCTTATATTAATATTGAATTGCCTTTGATTAAACCATCGAAAATCTATTTTATAGTATATGCCTGATATGTCTGGAAGATAGAAGATAGTGGCTCAATACAATAATTTTTTTTTATTCCTTTTATTTTTTTTATTTGTCTTTATATAAATTTAAATACCAAATAATAAAATATTTCATTAATTTTCATTCATTCAACACATTTTCCCACACACAAATTAATTTCTATTTTGAATTATATGTGAACAAAACTTAAGGGTATACAGTTTAAGGTGAAAGTATGGTCGAGTTGGTAGCGAAGCCGCCGATTTTCAAACAAAAATCTCATATGTAAAATTTACATATGAGATTTGCTTTTAATTAAGGGGAACATGGTTGTTTGAATGTTGGAAAGTCGACGATGAGACATACCATATTCCAGCAATGATGTTCCCCGTAGGTTTATATATATACCGACCGCGCTGGCGTTTCTGCCAGTTGTGGTTAGTGTATATATATTCCCGGGTATCCCACAGGGGGGATACCCGCTCTACCTCTAAAAATAACTGTAAATTTCTATCGTTGAAACTTACATAAGATATAAAAATGACGAAAAAATGTATATAACAAAACAAATTTTTTCGTCTTTTTTTGTATCTTATGTAAGTTTCAACGATAGAAAAACTTTGTCTGGGGGAATATGGTCGGATTATGTCTTTTGAGAGGTGATTTTTATTAATGAATGAAAATGGGAAAATTTTTGCCTAATCATGGGAAAGCAATTAGAAAATAATAAACAAATTGAAAAATGAAATCTCGGAACATAACGATGAAAAATCTCGGAAAATTCGTATGAAAACCTTTAAAGTGATGTAAGGAGACTCTTGAAAATTCGTATGAAAACCTTTTAAGTGATGTAAGGAGACTCTTAATAATTTTTTATGATCTTTTTAAATATGCAATAAAATATATTGGTTTGCTTGGAAAGTGTTAGAGTATTTCGAATTTTTATCAAATAATTGCATTTTTCAATACGATTTATTTTGAAATATTTTTCAATGCTATTTTTTCCTTATAAAGTATTAAAATACCTTTCTTTCAATGGTCTAATTGTTCAGATTGATTAAGTGGTTGGCAAGTTACAACGATTTTAATATGTAGTATATTTTCAATAATTTATCATTAAAAAATATGTTTTATTTTTATTTAAAAATGAAAAATCTCGGAAAATTCGTATGAAAACCTTAAAAGTGATATAAGGAGACTCTAAGTAATTTTTTATGATCTTTTGAAATATGCAATAAAATATATTGGTTCACTTGGAAAATGTTAGAGTATTTACAATTTTTATCAAATAATTGCATTTTTTAATATGATTTATTTTGAAATATTTTTCAATGCTATTTTTTCCTTATAAAGTATTAAAATACCTTTCTTTCAATGGTCTAATTGTTCAGATTGATTAAGTGGTTGGCAAGTTACAACGATTTTAATATGTGGTATATTTTCAATAATTTATCATTAAAAAATATGTTTTATTTTTATTTAAAAGTGAAAAATCTCGGCAATTTCATTTGAAAGTAATAATCCTATACCACTTTGTCTGTTTAGATAGATTTATGACAAATGTATTTGTATAAATTATGTAGTGCAAATATTGTAAATATAAATTATATTTTCTTTTTATCTTCGAATTCGGGTGGTTTACTTTTTTAATTTTAAAAGAAGCACCTTCCTTAATTTTTTTCAATATGTTATATAAATTCGGAATTTATTATAAATGTATGTAATTTTCACAGTCATATGTTTGAAATAATGTTTTGTATGCATAATATATTATTACAATTTTTAATAATTCATCAATTATATAAATATTATGAATACTTGTTGATTTAATTGCTGTAAAGTGAATAAAAAGTTTGAAGTATATATATATTTATACAATGAATAAATTATTTAAAAATGTTAATGTATTAAAAAAAAAATCTAATTCTACCCTAACCTATATCTATAAATATAACCTATGCAGCGCAAATTAGATTTACTCACTGCATTGCGGTGGAGGGGCTCTCCGTAGCAGATACCATTTTGTGCCCCAACCACGCTGAAATAGGGAAAGGAAAAAATAATTGATGCATCTCTAGGTCGGCTACACCTCCAGTGTAGACGATCTAAAGAATGGAACAAATTATTTTTTGCATAGGAAAGCCTTTGGTGCTACAGTCATTCAATATCCGGACCAGACGGCTAAACCCAATGGCTTCATAACAAAGGAAAAAAAACATACAAATATACTTGGCGCTGCGCTTCGAGATTTATACATATTAATAAATATATGCATAAACCAACGAGGGCCTGACCCAAATATTTTGTATGTTTTCTTATTAAGGATATTTTAGGATTCAAATAAAATTTATATATTTCAAAAATAATATAGTAAATAAATAAAATTAATGTTATGTTGTTAGTAAAAAAAAAAAAATTCTTCCACGATTTTCAAATGATGTGGGATTTTTGTGTTTTAAGAAAAAATTGCGTATATGTACTTTTTTATAATATATTAATTATATTATATATAATTTTTAATTCGAAAAAATGTTTAAAGCTCAATAAAGCACATATATTTTATAAATAAAAAGAAAAATATTGAACTCACCGATTTTATATCGATCATCTAATGATGTTTCATACTGGAATATTTCTATGGTGGTGTTATAGCTGTTATTTTTCTGATGATGTATCAGGTGCAAATAACAAATGAATTAGAATTCCCACGAAAACTGCATATATATTTTATTTTCACAATTTTAAAAATTATTCGAAATTGATCAACTGATGTACAGATAATTTAT
Organism: Dilophus febrilis; assembly: GCA_958336335.1. Lineage (NCBI taxonomy): Eukaryota > Metazoa > Arthropoda > Insecta > Diptera > Bibionidae > Dilophus > Dilophus febrilis. The sequence goes on along the minus strand of OY284470.1, from coordinate 42,864,575 downwards.
TTATTATAAAAAAATGATGTTTATTTTTTTAAATCGTTCATTTACATTAATCAATACTGAAAATAAAAATAAAATAAAATTTATTAAAAATTAAATTTAAGAATAAAAATAAAAATTTAATAATAAGAATAAAATAAAGAATAGAATAAAAATCATATCAAGTCATCAGCATTAATTAAAACAAAGGGAGTGTGTATAATATTATTGAAATAAATTTTTAAATATCAACAACAACAAACAATTTACCAGATTTATTTCATTTTATATTTATACAATACAGATCACTTTTGTCTTTTTATCTATTGTTCATATCATTTATCAGTTTAATCGCAATTTTCTTTTATAAATATTTCCATTGCAAAATGTTTAATTGTTTCTCACATTAGATAATGGTTGATTAATTGAATTTAATTGAATTTATCCAAAGATTGTGATTTCTTAAATAATATTCTGTTCACAAAATTCACAAATAAAACAAATTATTAAGCGCATTTTAAATTTTTATTATTATCGCTTTATTATGATATTTATATAAAAGAATTTATTTTATTTCAATAATCACACCACCGCACCATTCAATAAATGAACATTCAACACCAACTTTTAATATAAAATAAATTTGTGCTGTGCATACACACAAAAACAAGAACAACAAGGTTTGATACAAATAAATTATTATCATATATAAAATTACCGTATCATTCATTCAATTTGTTATAAATAAATAAAAATATTTTATATGTAGTTTTCATACAAAGACAGAAAAAAATTACGGGTAATTTTATTTCATGGTATATTTTATATAGGGTGATCCTGATATATTAGGAAGAGGTTTTATTGAATTTGATATTGGAAATGTGATGCAATTTAATAAAATAAAGATTAGAAACTATAATTTTAAACATGGTATACAAACAATATCATCCAATTTTCATTATCACCGCAGAAAAGTTTTAATTGCTGGAAAAATGTGCACGATAGATTTTTTATAGCATTTTCGATAAGTGAAAACTTTTTTCTATTGAATAAAAATTGTACAGCAGGATATTAATGAAAGGTTTTTGTTGTAGTAAACATTTACTAAATCGTTAATCGCTTATTATAAAAGATTCGATTAATTTTACAATTGTATAAAAATGTATCAAATATATGATAAGCGTCCGTTATCGCCTTTATAAAATATGTTTTGTTCCATTGATCTAACAATAAAATTGGCCTAGCTGTTTATTTCTTTTCATATAAAGAATATATACAACAGTTTTTATTTTTTAATGTATATAATATATGTTTCATAGAGTCCACCAACAAAACACATACCAAATATATTTTTCATTCTTTGGTATGCATTTTGAAAAATATCTAAAATCTATGGATTTTTTTAATCCCATTATACCATGATTTTGAACTAAACCATAATACTTTAATAATAATATTGCTTATTATGTGAATTTTCTTAAAGTATTTTCTACGATTTAGGAATATTTCCTAGTTAATAATAATGGTAATATTAAAGTATAAATAATATAATGACGGAAATGCTTTTAGTTGCACAAAAATATAACAATGTCCAATGTGAAACAAAGTCTATAAAAACCCATTACGTTCAATTTTTATTAATAAATATTTGTTGTACAATATCTTAACAAAGTGGATGTGAAAACATATTTATAAATAGAAAAAGTTTTAATTTAACAACTAACGCGAACCGCAATACAAATCAATTTAATGACGTGACGTTGGAATGAAAAGTATAGAGAAGATTTATAAGCTAATAAATCCAATAGAAATTATAATTTTACCTAATGTAGAACCTAAAACATTTTTCACATATATCGTATATTACATATATATTATACCGAATTGCGAAATTCATACAAAAAATAATAAAAATATATCGGTGCATTATAACAATAATAAATGGTGTTGGAGTTAAAGAATTTGTTCACGTTACGCTATTTTATGATAAGTATTGCATTAAAAAAATATGCAATAAAAACAATGACATTTTTCAAATTTTTATTTTTACATATATATACAGAACACACAGAATGGTCCCAACCTTTGGCTGCTAATCCATTGAGTTGCGTGATATTCATATGAACACCACAACTAAATTAAAATGGACAATTTGTTGTTCGAAACTTCTAAAATAATTAATATCAGTCAGAGATCGGGGACTGAGTCTGAGAATATATAGTAGAATAAATTCACTATTGTCGTGTAAAATAAATATATGAATACAAACGAATTTTCCGTTTGTTAGAGATAAAATAAATTGTCTCTTATAATAAGCATCCTTGTCCATCCTGGTAGAACCGCACTCTGTATATACCATTTTATTCATATATGTTTATGAATATACATATATATACCGTATATGATGTGTTGTATTGTTTGTTATAAATAAAATAGCCAAATTATTCATTCAAATCTGTGTGAAAACGTTTTGAAAATAAATTTTCCTAAAATAGGAAAATAAGTAAAACAAAAAAAAAACAAAAAAAATCCCACACATTGAGAAATTTCTTTAACGTTAGAAAGTGTAAAATATGAAACAAATAAAAAATCAAATTAAAATATTGGCCACATTCCAAGCAATTGGAAAAGTTCCAGCTGTTAAACTCTATATAATATTATTATTTTTATTATGATCATGCATATGCATCTATCTATATATACCTATACATTTTAGTTGCAAATAGATATATCCTTGGGATATGCATATAGAGACGGGATAGATATGTGATGATGGAAAAATATTGTATGTGATAATATTATATATGAATGATAACAAAAAAAAAATCTGTATTATATATAGTTAATAAGTGTATGTATAGAGATAATAAAATATAATCAAAGTTTAACTTTTTTTTTTCTTATTTTAGTCTAAATTCTATCAAAGAAAAAGTGTGGAAAAATAATTTTATATATTAGAAAAACTATTATTTTTTTTTTAATAAATATATGTATGTTGTGTAGGTCAGTTTCTAATCATTCACGCGGTGACCAGTTTAATTTTATATTATTGCATCCCAGTAAATGTTCATATATAGTCAACGCAAGTCACCAGTAAGATATCATTTATTATAGGGAATTCTTTTATAATGATCTATGAAAATTCTGTATAATATTCTTATTATGTTGAGGATTTACTAAAATGAATTCTGGTTTATTTTCCTTTTACAATGTTCCGATAATATTCTTATTTAACACGGTAAAATGAACCATTTAGAAACAATTTACAATGTTTTATGATAAAAAAAACCCCAATATCGGGCTGTCGCTTAAGTTTAGAACAATTGCAATCTTTGTTAGGACCGTGTGGATGTGAGTATGTGCATTTTTATGTTTTAGTTTAGTTTTTCTAATCTTAATTTTAGTTGTTTTATAGCTTGACAATTTTAACAATCAAATAATGGATGTATATATTTACCAATTTTGCTAAATCGATGAAAACCCTGTTTCAAACTATATATTATTTATAAACATATAATAATAACTTTGAAAATAAATTTTTTTATTATATATACTATAAAGAAACAAACAAAGTTCATTATTTTATATGTATATAGTTGTAAATGGGTTTATAAAAGTAAATCTAAATATTTATTTTGATTGGATTATTAGAACCAAAAAAAAAAAACAGAAATCGTTTAGTTTGCAATTTTGAAGAGATTTTTTAAACTATATCTTATATTATTTTCTTCTTCTTATGGATTCGTTTAGCTTGTATATATACATTGATCACATTACAAATATTAACATTATTATAATAAAGAATTATAACAATTTATAACAAATAGAAGGGTTAGCCAATTGAATATATATACAAATCATATAGTTGTATAGATGTTGAATGACCTTTTAATAGAATATGATATAGAATTATGTATATTCCATTTGAAAATTGTATAAATGATATAAAAATTCTATCAAAAGAAAACATTGTGACTTAATTTTATTATTATTAGAACCTTACCGATCTAAAAATGGAATTTTTAACTTGGAATTCAAATGCAAGATATGCTTTATTTATAGCCACAAAACTGAATATTCTAAATCAAAATAATTATCAATATCCAAAGTGATATTTTTTTTAAATTGTCACATCTTTCGAAAAATAGTATTTGGTATATTGGAGGAGGTATGGTCCAGATACGAATTAGTTTAGCTTTACAAATTGCAATGAAACACAAAATGAATGTACGTATAAATTCGAAATAATAACATTCTTAGTCATTCACACAAAATCCTTGAATTCATACAAATATATGTAATATAATTATGATTACTTTGAAGTAATCAGTGGATCAGTGGAATATGCAAAAAATTAATTGAAATTTGTTCAAGAAATTCCAACATAAATCAATAAATCTTAATCGACATTTAGTATTTTATCCAAAATAGTATTTAATTAAAGTCTTGGGAACAAACTACATATCAAATTCATGACAACGAATTGTCAATGTCTGCCTCTTTCCTTATCTTTATTAATATTGTATTATTATTATTATTATCAAGTTAAAAAATTATCAATATATGTTTAGTAGTTGCAATTAAGTGATCCAAAAATTTTATAAAATAAATTAAATAAAAAAATAATAAAATGAACTTACCCCAAACCATCCAGATGATACAGATGATTAAGATATATTTGCTTTTTATAAATGCTTTTTATTGTTATGGTTTGTACGAAAATGAATGTTGTCAAAATACAATTCTAATGCACTAAATTTCATCAAAAATTATGAATATTGAATTGAAGTGAATTGATGGTTGTTTCTTTGAACCTATAATGTTATAAAAAGATTATAATTAATTGAAAAAATTTAATTAATTAATATATTGATAAAATTTACCTTTATTAAATTGTCATTTGCTCTATTCATCGCATATTCTATTTAATTTTTTATCCATAAATGTGTGACAATTTGTTCTGTGAAAATTCTATTCATATATATATTGAATATATAAATTCGAATAGCATTTAATTTTCCACTTCATAAAACATATTTTTTACATAATTGTAAAAAAAACATCATGCCGCATTTTATAAATATTTTCATAGGAAAGATTTTTGTTTGATTTTGCAATATTATATTTCTTTTCGTATTTGCATTGTAAATTATAAGAAGAAGCAAACTGCTGTTGAGTTGATTTTTTATACATGGTAATGGTGTGGTGATGGTGTTGTGATGATGATGTTGTGCAATGACAATATATATGATAATATGATGCATAATTCATGTTAATGTAATTGAATTGAAAAAAAATTTTTAATTATATACATCTTTTTTTTTTGTATAATTAAATGGAAATCGTTAAATATGGAAATGCATATGTATATAATCAATTCTATTGATGTTCATTTCATTTTATATGTTCTTTTTCTATATAATGTTTTTTTTTTTCATATGCAATGTGCGATTGTGCTTGTTCTTTAGAAAAAGGTAAATATCATTTTTTATATATCAATTGTTTTATCTATCGATATCATTTTTTTTATTCTTTCGTTAATTTTCCGATAATTGTAACATTTTTTATTTTTAGCGTTTTCACAAATCTATATAGATAAAATTGGAAAACAATTTTTAATTATTATTTTGTCATATATCATTATGATTGTTAAAATAAATTGATGCGATCCTTTTGTGAGATATATTATAGAACAAAAAAAAACGGTGTTATAGATAATATGTAAAAAATTGTGTTAGAAAAAGTGGCTCATTTATTTTCCTCCGGGAAATTGATTCCTTTTGGTAGAATTATCTATTTTATTCCATAATAAATCGATATTCTTTCACAAAAGGGAAATTCATCCTTAAAAATTATGAGTATTATATAATAATGATTTCTTACCTTTATATATATTTTATTTTGTGATGATATTTTATATATATTTATGTCTGTGTGATGATGATATTTTTATTTATGCAATTTTTGTATCAGCTGAATCAAATTGAATTAAAATAATTAAATATGTAACTGAAGCGCCAATTATCTGTAATTTAAAACGAAAATTTTTTTATATATTAATATTTATGGTTTTTTAATTTTAATTATTATATTTATGTTATAGTTATTTTTATTTATTGTATTCAATAATTTTAATAATATAAGGTTATATATTAATTATAAAGTATTTACAAATCTGAAATAATAAAACAATCACCGGATTGAAACCGATTAAAATTGGAAAATCATTTATAATTTTCCTCTATAATAATCTATAATTTCTTTTTATTTGATTATATATAGATTATATAAAAAGGAATAGAATAAAATTAAACAAATACAAATAGTTTAAACATTTTAATAACCTTTTCAATCTCAATCCATTAAATTTTTACTCTATATATATAGTATATATATGTTATAAAGCAAACAAATAATAAAATATCTACATTTACACAATATGCATATTCACGATTTCATATTTATGCAATCTCTATTTATACATACATATAATATGTTTTTATATTCAACATTCATTGTACTAAATGAAACATTTAATATGTAAATATTTAAAATAATAATCGCAGTGTAACAAAAGTTAAATGAAATATCTTTCCTTATAATAAACAGAATACAGCGAATAATCATAATATAACAGATATAGAAATATAGAGATTCTGATAATTATTATTCTACCAACAAAATATGATGATAAAACCATATTGTATATTATAAAAACTGCAAAACAGTTTTCGTACAAACTTTATAATTATCCATAAAATGTTAAAATATCATCACATTAACAATGTTCTACATTTACATACTGTTTGCTTTCCATTTATATATATATATATATTCATCATCATAACTTGCAATTTTATACTATATCTTCTTCTAATACTTTACATGTCAAATACAATAGTACATATTTTATTTAAAAAACAATATTTTATATATACCACAATATATATGAGGAAAGAAAATTTTTCGCAATTTTTTTATACATCTATAGTCTGTATTACATCCAACGACTCATAAATGTTTTTTTGCCACAACTAATAAACCAACGGATGAATCGGGCTGAAAATTTACAAGCTCATGTTTTAAGGGATGGTGAATTCGAATAAATTTTAGGTTTCAGCCAGATTCAATCATTGGTATTTGATCAAATGGTGATAACTCAAAAACCAATGGATAATTCTGGCTGATTTATTCGGATTCAGCGTTCCTTAAAACATATAACCATTTAATTTAATCAATGATAACTTTCACTACGGCCATTACATGTATATTACATATGAATATAAAAAAATAAAACTCTCTATAACAGAAAAACATGCAATTTTACAAAAGTAAATTTTTTTGTTCTTCTTTTATCACTGCACGTTGTTATATATTTATAGTAAACCACACGCATACAGAAAAAACTTCGGTATAAGAAAAAAAACGAATGCTTTTCTCATACATTCTGTTCTTTTTTTTCAATTTATTTTAATTTTTCTTTATACTTCATATAACAATTTTAATAGAGTTTTTTGTTTTTCAAAGTAATTATTTTATTATTTTTATATCGTGATTGTTGCGAGATTATTCAATTTTTATAATCATAATTTTCAATCACGTAAGTTATATTGTTCGTGTAGTTAATGAATCTACAGTCCATTCAACGGTTTATTGCTGAAAAGTGTGTATTTTTGTATTAGATCAATATATAAAATAAAAAAATACCATTGGATAGATTTGCAAAAGAAAATCATTCAATATAATTGAATTATATAGGCTATGTTAGAATTTGCCCGAATAATCGATCACAAAATCACATGATAACTGATACAATAAATATATTCTTAATATTAAAAATTTCACATTTATCAATAGTCAAGCACAATATCCAATAATATATATATCATACACACACACAAATAAAAATAATTGCCAATACACGAAATCTTACACAATTTATAGAATATTTATTATACATTACATTAAATATATGAACATATGCTGAACTTGCTGCTGGGAAATTTGATTAATTTAATAACATTATGATTTAGTTAAATGTTTTTCCAATATGTCATTTTCCGAATCCAAAAGTTTATGCAAAATAATTTTTTTTTAATATATTTTTAATAGAAAATTTATATTTTTAAATACGCGTCAATTGAATGCAACAAAATAAAACACAATATTATTTATAACCAATATAAAAATGTGTTGATTTTTTTCAGAGTGAGTACTATACAAAAATGTGCTGTAAATCATTTACGGTTTTCTAGTTATATATATATTTTAAAACTTTTTCGATATATCAAATACAGAGATAGCATAACAACGACGATGAAGACGAGTTTGCACAATACAAATAATAATAATAATAATAATAATATATTATTGATATTGTGAGTGTTTGTATTAGTTTTATTTTTAAATATTTGATGGTTGATGTTTTGAATCGTACATATAGAAGATAAAGGGTCTTCCGATTAAATGTTAAATCTTTTTTATTTAAAAAAAAAACTACTATAATTTTTTATATAGTTAAAATATTGAAAAGGATATTTTCAAGATAAATTAAGTATTAAATGCGAGAATAGAATATTTTATTCTACAAAATTTATCGGAATATTCTGAGGGAAAATGAATTTTACAGTATGATATAGGGAAATCTTTGGGAAATTATATCAGTTGTTTTTTTTTAAAACTAATGTGTATTCATATATCAAAAAGTATATGTATTTTGATATGAAAATTATCTGAAATCATTTGAAATTTAAGGCATAAAAACGTAATAAAATGCAATAGTTTTTTTTTGTGGTTGCGACATGCAATCAATTGTATTTTCGGAACATTCAGGGAAAAGTTCATGGAAAACTATACAAAAAGCTTTCATATTTCATTACAGTTTTAAATAAATGGTTTATTATTTTTAATTTTACACAAATAAATCTGAATAATGTCTATAGAATTGTCGGAATTTATTATTTGTATAAATTCTATGCGGGTTTTCATTGAAAAATATTGCATTAAATTGTGTAAAAATAGATTTTTGTTAAAGGACGTTCTCTTCTATATATTAATGGCAACTTATATTTTATCCCAGAAGATTTTGAAATATGAATATATAGTTAAAAATTGCACTAAATTTTGAAATACAATGAAATTAAAAAAAAAAAACGAATGTATTTAATATTAGTTCTTTCATAATACATTAAAATTGATTGGTTATATATTTACAAAATACATTTCAAATTAATTTTCATGCAAATTTTTCCAATTAAAAAGCATTACAATTACAATATGAATAGTGCATAACTAATTAACAGATTTTGTGCGCTCGCTACAATATACTTTAAATTGAAACGAATTCATATATAATTAAATTAATCTATACCTATACAGTTAATAATTTTAGAAAATTGATTATATATTATTTGTAAATATTTAATATTATAAAGCATCGATAAAAAAGAAAAATTAGAATTACGAAAATTGTGTTATTACCGAATGTGTTATATTTATTTATAAAAATAATTTTGATATTTCATTCATTTGAAAATTATTCATTTGTCTTTTAGCATAATATAAATATAGAAAAAAATTATACAAAAATTAAAAATGTATAATTTTAATTGTATTTTTTGTTTCATAACAATAATAAATTTATATTGCACTCAATTTATTGGGCAAACTCTCGCTTCAAGTGATAATAATAATAATGATATTATAAGATTTAAAAGTGCATCACCTCGAATTATTGGTGGAGTAAATACACAACCGGGAAAATATCAATTTATTGTATCAATACGAAATCATAAGGGAAATCATACATGTGGTGGTTTTATATTAAAATCAAATTTTATTGTAACAGCTGCCCATTGTCTAAACTATAAAGAAATAAATGAATTTCAAGTGAATGCCGGATCGCATTTATTACATCCCGGTGGTGTATCACATAAAATTGAAAGTGTTAAATCACATTCAAATTATTCATATAAGGATATCCAAAATGACATTGGTTTAATTAAATTACAGTCAGACATTGAATTTAACAATTTAACAAAACCAATAGAAATGGGACTTGATGAATTGCAAACGGGCAGTGAACTGACATTAATTGGATGGGGATTAACTCAGGTATGTATATTATTTAATTATTTAATTCTTGTCCATGCATTTTTTTGTTAATTAAATTAATTTAATTTTAGATTAGTATTTTAGGTATTACAAATCGTTTACAAGAAATCACATTAAAAACAATACCACTTGATGAATGTGCTAATGCAATGAAAAGGTTAAAGCCGATTACCGATAAACAATTTTGTACATTCACACAATTTGGTCAGGGTGCTTGTTTTGGTGATTCGGGTGGACCAATAATTAAAAATGATAAAGTATATGGTATCGTATCATGGGGTTATCCTTGTGGTCGTGGTTTTCCGGATGTCTTTACAAAATTATCCGCATTTAACGATTGGATTGCGGAAACAATGGCATCAATGTAATATTAATCTATAAATATATTTACATTTACAGTGCGAGTAAATTATATAAGGTTCAAAAAAGAAAAGCTAACGCATGGAAAAGGTAATAATAAAAGTAGACAGCTTTCATGGCCTTATAACTTTTCATTCTTATAACATTTTAAGTCAAATTAAATTAAGTATCAGAGTTTATGTTAGTAAAGTTAACATACATTATTCGTTTTTTGGTTTTGTAATGGAAAAATTATATATTGTTAATTAAATATTTCAATTTGAAATGTAATCCATACATATAGTGCATCTTCTTTATCTATATATATAAACAAACAAACAAACAACAAAATATAAAGTTCGTTAGAGTTAAATAGATTTCTATATAATTAATAATTAAAAAATTTATTTTTTTTATAAACTCATATTATAACAAAATAAAAGTACAAATGCAAGTTTCATATTATGCTTTTTTTTGTAACAATTAAATTAATTAAGTGAACAATTGTAATTTCTATATATGTATGTATGTATATTGTATATGGATACTGAAATAAAGTTTTATTTTTTTTTTAGTTATATTTTGTCTATATTTTTTATTTTGTTATTGCATTATTTTGTTTTTTTTCCTTTTTTATGTTATTCATGGTAATTTGAAAAACTAAAGTTGATCTTTGAGTTGTTAAATATATATATTCGGAAAATTTTATTTATATAAAAATGCACATATAGAATTCTGCATTACACAAATATATAATATCATACTACACAATAAAATATAATGTTTATAAACTTCATTTCAATTTATCCTTAAATACTTGGAAACATTGCAAAGTTTAACTTTTCATTCTGTTTAATAATAATAATAATAATATATATTTATTTATATATGGTATATAGAAATAAATTGGGATGGTACATATTATTGTGATACACAAACCATATATATACATATGTATAAATTTAACAAATAGCAAAGACCATCGAATGCACGTATGCATACTTTATTTATTTATGGTTATATCATTTTTCAACACAATAATAATATAGTTATATATAGTCATGCATTTATACTATATACAAACTTCAATTCACTTCAATGGTGATCCTATATAACGAGGGTTTTAAAATGGAAAAACAAAAAATAAACGAATGATTTAGACATTTTCTGAGAAAAATTAGAAACAATTTCATTAAACAGAGACTCTTTTAAAAAATTAAACACAATTTCCTCAATAAAATTATACAAAATTTTCTTTTTAACAATCTACAGAATTTCCGCTAGAAAATTATACAGAATTTCTAAAGGAAACATTACCTAGAATTTCCCAATTTCCTCCATAAAATTATACAGAATTTTCTATTAAACATTATATAGACTTTCTACTAGAAAATCATACAGATACAGATACAGTTATGGGACCGTGTCTGATTCTGTCCAAAAATGCTTATGTGTATATGAAAAGTGTAAATTTATATATCTAAATATTGAAAATTTAGTTATACCGCTTGTATATCCAAATGGTAAAAATTAAATGTTGGTTGGTTAGGAAAATAATTGCGATGCGATAAAATGTTTTTATTTTTTGAACTATTATTCATCTAGATCTTCAATTATTGTTATTGACAACTATATATAAAAATTATTACTTAACCATTTCAATGCCAAGACACGAATTCAAAATAATATTATGAAAACTAAATAAACCAAATAATTGCTAATCTGTTTAACAATAATAATGTAATTATGAGAATATAAGGTCATATGTCTATTTATAAAAATTTTAAATATGTAATTGCTTTTCTTTCAACCCTTACTATATATTCATATCAAAAATATCCATTTTATAGATACGAAACGTTTTTTTTATGGGATTTTAAATTATACAATATTCTATATATGTGTAATATAATTCCAAGTGAATTACTGTAAAACAAAAGGCAAAGTATATAGCAGCATATATATAGTAACAAAATAATAAAACCTTTTATTATATTTTATTTGCAGAAAAAAACTTTATGGTTTTAAAATAGAACTCAAAACTAAATACAACAGCCAGTAGAGTGATATGAAATACAAGTAATTATAATATTAAATATATCTGTATACATATATTTGTTATACATTTTATATACCGAATAACTTTATAAATAAATAAATAAATAAATATAGTTATAGTATGTGAGAAGGAATGTAAATATATATATATATTCCTTATATAATTTAAGTATGTGGTCTATGGGAGTTTTTGAAACTATGTTATCTAATTAAATGTTTAAAATAAATGAATATATTCTTTAATATAAATATATCTTACGGTACATGTCATATAGTTTATATAGTTACATATGTAAATACAATTATTTAATAAATGTATATATGAACTTATAAATTATCGTGAAACTGTGCTGAGAAAATCATTATAATATTATATACAAAAATTATACAGAAAATGTCAAGAAATGATAGTTTTTTTCTTCTTTAATTTTTCCCATTTTCCTTTAATGGTTTTGTGAAAAAATCATTATTGTGTCATTCATGCTGTATATGTATATAAATACAATGTATTCTAAACAGATATAATATAGATATGAAATAAAGATAATTTTATAAAATTCCATTTTAATTAAAATTTTATAGTTTATCCTTTTAATTTGCTAAATTGCAATTTGTATTATATTTTTGGTTATTAAATGGTTATGTGTAAATATAGTTTTATTTTATTTTTTTAATGTCAGTCGATTATTATAGTATATTTGAAAATATTATTTTTAAACTTCAATACCAAAGATAATAAGATTCTTAAAAATAGATAAAGAATTTTTCATTTAAACATTGTATATGTAAGTATATATGAAATGGCAAAAAAACTATATAAATATACAAATGGACTGCTGAATATTGGAAATGGGGAAACCTTTGATGCTGTATAAAATCAAATTACATATGTATAGTATATACAATAATTGTAAAATATTTTTATTGACACTTGAACAAATTATTCAACATTTAATAGATTTTCCAGAGTGGTGTGAAAAAGCAGTATACATTATTAGTTATTTATGTAAAATTTTGTATTCATTACAAAATTACAATATATAGAAAATAATAATACACGATTTAGATTTTTCCAGTGACATTTTCTTTAAAATATTATTTACCTTTATATATAATTTATAGTATATATAAAAGTTGAATTTTTTGATTTTGGATAAACTTATTAAAAGTTTATAAAGTACCAAAATTAAAAATATACAATAAAAATTTAGTTAAATATACTAAACCAATTAAATTTCCCATGTATATATTAGTATAATATATAATAATAAAAAAATTATTCAAATTTTTGTTAAACTAATTGGCAAAATTTCAATAATTATAATAATAATAATAATGTACAAGAAAATTATAATTTATTTCATTTGGAAAAATGAAATTCAAATGCGTATAACAATTTTAATATTTATTATATACATTTATTATATTCAAATGAATTTATATTTTTATATTGAATAATGAAAATCCATAGGACAGGGTTATTTTTTGTCCAATCAATGTTTTGTGTCGTTTTTAGAGGCTATATGCTAGGTAAAAATAAGATTTTCAATTAAAAATATCTATAATAATCGAAATTTGAATAGCTTCTTAACAAGTGTTTCGGTTAGGGTAATTTCAAAACGTGACAATTTAAAAAGCAGATTGTCCTCCATCATGTAACACTTTTTACAATGATTGAAAAAGACAGAAAAAAACCAGAAATGAAATTATAACATTCCCATGTCAACTTACCAATCTTTTCCATTATAAATTAAAATTATATCTATATGGGAATACATGCACATAATAATTATTTACAATCTTTGAATCGAATCATTCGGTTAAACATTTAAAATTATTTAAAAAATACATAACAGAAATACATATAGAAAAAAATAGTATAAACTTTTCTGTTACGATGAAAAACTTTAAATATATGTATGATAAAAAAAAACTTTATATACAACGCAAAATCATACAAAATTATTGCATTCTAAAACAAGGATTTCTTTCTTTTTATTTTTTTTTTTGCAAAGAAAATGAAATATATTGTACATCATTATTATTATTATGAATGAATTCAAAATTTAATGGCACGACGATATTTTTATTTTTTCAATATAGTTATTTTTATATAATAATAAATCGATAATTCATCAGAGTTATATATAGAATTTAATTTACTTACCGAAAATAATAGAGTCCAATCAAATGTAAATAATCCACAAGTTGCTTTCGGCAAACGATGATGAAGTTGTTGAGAAAATATACGAAACTATGGATATAAAACAATATACATAGAAATAAATTAAAATTATTTTATAAATGTGTTAATTATAAAAAAAAATCTATCGATTTTATGAATATAAATTTAAAAGAAAGTTATATTTATTTTTTATATCCTTTATTAATTTTTAATTTATTCATCAAAAGCTTTTCATATTCTTTCTATTATTGTCATTGCATTATATATAGTGAAATGGTTTAATTTTTTGGATGAATAAAGATTAAATGAAACATTTAATGCAAAGTTTTAGATATTGAAAAATATATTACTGATATTTTCTTTAGTTTTTTTGTGTTGAAGTTTTCTGAATCAAATTCGATCAAAGACTAAAACATTTTCTAATGATTTTTCCCTTTAAATTTTTTACAAATAATATTTTTCAACAGAAATCTACAAATGAATTCGCATATACAAAAATGAAATCATTATATATACTAGTATTAAAATAAATGTTATAATTGTTCTTGACAAATAATCACCGCGACCACCACCACCACCACCACCACCGCATTTAAAAATGTTCTCAATTTGATTTATATACTTTTATATACTTAATTCTTTTAATATGAACTTAAAGTTGCTGTACTAAAAAAATTCTCTATATACGAAAAAAGGTATATATTAATTATATAATTTACAATGTCATCGAAATGATATACGATGGTGAGTATATATATTTATTTTGTAGTTACATAAATTTATTTTATTTTACTTATCTATATTGTATTTAAAATGTGCAGCTGTTGTTCGCGATATATAGGATATATCAAGTAGTAGAGTATAAATATATTTAATATATTCGCATATGTAGTTAATTATAAGATTTTAGATATTGTCGAAAATGCAATAATTCAAATAAACTTGAATTATTTCTACTTTTTTTTATTTTAAAGTATAATAAAACAGTCAACAAAATGAGCTCTGTTTTACTGCTAATTTATGAATAATATCAAATTTATGGAAAATTACTTTATAAATTATTACAAACAAATATATACCTTCTAAATTATAATAAATGAGAAATTCAACAAAAATACTAAATGTTTTTCTGTGACATTTAAGTTTGCGTCCGTTCTGTATGAACTCAACTAAAGTCAAAATACAAGGAAATTTTATTTATTTAATGCGCTACTATAATCAATATAAGGGAAAATCAAGTAATGGATAAAATTAAGATTAAATACATAAATATAAAAATAACAAAAAATATAAATACTAAGTACGCAATTTCTTTCTTTTTTTTTTTAGTTTTAAATAAACGGAACAGAGTATGTATTGTATAATAATAAAAAATTCTCTATTAAGTTTATATATAAAATAAACAAAATTATATTAAAAACAAAACATTTTATTTTTTAATATAATTGAAAAAAATTAAAAATTCTTCGTTTAAGCGAATATTTAATCGAAACAAAAAAAATTAAATATATAAACTTTTGTACATACAAAACAAACAATATTTAAATTAAGTATAAGAAGTGTTAAGGATAAAAAAAAATTAATCTTTATATCTATATACATATAAGGAAATGTATATGTACATTTGCAGTACTTGCGGGTTTTATTCCTTTGCTTAATCTTTTATATATCAAAAATATATTAAGCGCAAACTATATTTAAAACTCGACTATACGTAAAGCATTTACAATCAAAATATAATAAAAATCATATTATTATTACTTTATATAGCGTATTATAGTTGAATATAACAAGGAAAATTTTTAATATTATCATAAAAAAGTTTTCACAATCTCTTTTTCTTAAAAAAAAAAAAAACTGGCAAAAAAAATTTATATATATATATATCTATATATATATATATAGAAATGAGAAAACAAAAGTAAAAGAAAGTTTATTTATATTTAAATGAAAAAAATCAACACAGAATTTATAATTTCCATTGAAATTAAATTAACATTATGAAAATCTCTCTATATATATATCATAATAGAAAATTTAAAAATATATATAATGACATTCAATTTTCACTTACCTGATTAATAACATCTTCATCTTCATTATCATTTAATTCATTAATGCATTCATGAATTAATTTACATGTACGTTGTCCCTTCGATTATTCGAATAAAATAAAATAAAATATTATAATTAATTTAATATACAATATGTACAAAAATCATTACTTATAATTGTTATGATTAATCACAAAAAATAAAAAATTTCAATTACTTCTTTTTTTAATGTTGAACCAAAGTATATTAATAACATTAATAATGATGACAAATAACAATTCCAGTAAATGTTTACAATTGACATTGTATTGTCTGAACTTGAATCGATGAACAATCGATAGAATCCAAATGCTGATACAACATTAAATGTAAAACTTGTTGCCGTTGTAATCATTATCTTGATTTTTTTTTTTTGTAACAAAAAAATTAATACATATAATGACAATATTATTATTATTATTATTATTGTTAAAGTACCGAATAATAAATAAATATATACTATAGATATAAAAATATACATACTTGAAATGAAAAATTAAAATTAATTAAATCCATTGTATCATTTAATTTATCATATGCATTTGATATATTTTTAACTATATCTTTAGATATGAGAATTTTTTTATTATATAATTTACCCATAATTGTATTATTTGTATTCGAATCCAATCGAAATGATAGAAAATTTAATCTGTATGGGCGGGAGATATAAAAAATTAAATATTCCAATTTAAATAAAATGTTTATAATATTATAACTATAATAATAAAATAAATGGTCTGCTTATATACGTACCTCATACAATCATTTAATAAATTACATCGCGACAATATTGTTATGATTGCTAAAATATAATAGCTGATTAAAATTTGTATACCACCAGTTGATTTAATGTACGTTATAATTAATATACATGCAGTAATAATATCGGATAGGTAATTTGCAACATATAATTGATATAATGTTATCGCCAGTAATATCAATTGAATTGCAATATAGCCAAAAGTGTACAATATTACAAAATAAAAATGCCGTCGATGATTTATTACAATACCAAGTCTATTAATCTGTATAAGAAAAATTAGAAATAAAACAAAATTAAATATGTATATCAGTATATAATATATATATATATATATTCAATTATAGATAGTCAAAAAATGGGGTTAAACATTTACGACCACCACCCATCTTCGCCCATCCATAAAAATAGGTAACTATATATATTGAATTAACGTATTATTAAATATCACAATTGCAATACAATTATTAGTAGATTAATATAATTATGTTAATTTTCTCCCATATAGGTTAAGTGTTAGTTAAGTGTTAGGTTAAGTACTAGATTATAAGTTAAATTTGCTGTATATTACCCTACAATAATTTTTGTAAAAGGGGACCACTTTATTTAATGGTCCTCATATACTTATTAGAAATAAAAATATTAACAATATATTTATGGATTATACGACAAAACGGAACTGCAACAACTCATTTTTTTATAATAATGATAATAATGAAAAATAGTTCACCATATTCTATATACATATATACCTATAAGTAAACTATGTTCAAAAATTAATCATTTAAGGAATGCCCGTTTAGATGAAAAATATACATAAAAAAAAGGAATTCAATGATCACAAATAATAAAAAATTGTATAAATGTTTACTATTAAATAATATGAAAATATATCATTTTTGTATAACAAAAATTCGATGGATATTCTTTTAAGTATATATAGCATTATATGTATTGTGCATTTTTTTCTAAATACGAAAATTATATTGTAATTATATTGTGTAGAAAATAGAATCGAAAATAGATTAAAATTAAATTATAATATCATATTTTTATTCACAAAAAAATTTTATTGAAAGATCATTCTATAGATATATATACCACATATATATAGGTATAGAATTAAATTATTTGGTTGAGTTTATTGTGCACATCAAATATTTATGTATGTATACTAATAAACCAAACAAATACATCTTATATAAAATATCACTTTTTTTTATTTTGCAATCATATTTAATTCTAATACGATTATGGGAACCACAGTTGTGATCCCCTTTACAAAAATTGGAAAAACAATTAAGATTAACCATTTTACTAGCTATGCAAAGCAAAGCCAATAAAAAAATTTAAATCATAATTGTATACGTAATTCGCAAAATTAAAGCAAAGCTCTAATAATGCTAAACTACACACTACACACTACTGATTTGTTTGATCATTTCAAAAATATTAATATATGAATAATTTAATATTGTAATTGTGATATTTAATAATATTTTAATTTATAAAATTTGAATGCGTATATATGTATATATATATTAAATAAATAAACAAACTGTATATTCAAATATCCATTTTTGAATTTAAAAATATGTGTGTGTTTATATTATATTGAATTAAAAATTCTACAACCCTATGTCATTCATTTTTTATGTTTGCTAAATAATTATTTGTTTTCTTCTTATAATTTTCGTATAGCAAATTCGATTCGATTCGATATATATACGATTTAAATATAAATCCCGGTTGATTTAGTAATCCGTATGTCATGTGTAGGGATAGAATTATATATGGTTATTGAATAGAAGATAAATTGAGCATTTTTAGAAAATTAGAATATTTCAATTCATTATTCCAATAAAATATAGTTTTGTTTTCCACCGTTGATTAAAAATAAAGTGTATGCGTTTAAGTCTGAAAAGTATCCGAACAAAATAAATACATAAATATATTCAAATTAAAAAAAAAATGTATATACCTCTGTATCAACATCCTCAATGGTTTCAACGATTTTTACAAAATTTTTACGTACCAAAAAATGAAATACTATAGCAAATAATGAAACGACAACGGTGATGAACGTAATACAATTCGCGCCATAATTTAATATCATTGAATTGGTCGATGAATTTATTGTATGACGTAAAGTACTATCCGATAGATATAAATAGAAAATTACATTTAATATAACTAAAATCGCATCGATTACATTGAATTGCATTAGGGTAATCGATTTATTCGTATCGGATGGTATTCGTGATCGTCGACGAATCATCGAAAATGGTGTAAATCCATATAATTTTGATACATAATAAAATGGTAAATAAACATCATAAAATGTATTAATTTGTTTATTATTTTCATTTTGAAACAATTTATTATTTTTATTATTATTATTTGAATGTACATTTTTCCGAAACGATTTTGATTGTTTTCGTTGTGGTAATGATTGATACATTATATTTATTAAATTTTTATTAAATAGTTGAATATAATACAAAATAATTTATTTGGAAATTATCAAATAAATCAAAAAATATTTAATAATAATTTTTTGTTTATTGTATATTTATTATGAAATTATAATTATGTGCGGCGGTTATCTATATGGTAAATTACGCGGTTCACAATATTAAATTTCGCATTCACCCAAATTATATACCCAATTAAATAAACAAATCACAAAAACAAAAAAAAAACATAATATAAAATAAACCACATTCAAATTGGATATTTTATTTGTAACTAAAATCGGTTTTGTCTGTCGCCTCCATATATATATACTATATATATATATATAGCATCACATAATTAAATTTTAATTTTATTGATTAAAAATCCCGCATATATGATATATGTAGATCGATATATAAAATAGAAGCTTTTACAAAAATAAATATATATTGATAATTTATGGTACATCTACATACATATATATACAATACAATTAATATAATTAATTTAATATATAATTTATATTATTAATATAATTAAGTGATTATTTGTATCAATAATTTTGTGATATATATATATATAATACATATGGATATTGTTTAATATCAATTAAAACTAATGAAATAATAATTACATTACAGGTAAATGTGTACATAATATAATATAATAGAAATAATAGATACATTAAATAGATATTTATATATATATAGTGTAGTTTCTCTTGTATTTTATGTAATAATATACTTTGATAAGGATATATATAATTTATAATAATTTATATATGGATAAATTATAATCTATAATGGGTAATATTTATTGAACAATTTATTTTATATATAAGGACTCATTTATAGAATCACAATATAATAAATTTTCTGATGTTTTCAAATATAAATTGTTTAATTTTTATCAACTTACATATACTACACTTAAACCAGAATCATTTGTCACATTATTATTGTAAATTATCCTGATATAAAGTTTATGCTTTTTTTCTTGTTCATATAATTATATACATTGCGTAATAAATTACGTAAAATATATAAAATAATTGTATATATATAAAATTCGTTATATTATAGTAAAAGTTAAGAGATAAAACTTATTACATCTTTTTATATAAATCATTAAAAGTTAAAAAAAAAAAAATAAAAAACCAAATGTTTAAAGTTATAATACATTATTTATCTTATTAATTAAGATTTTTCTTTTTCTTTAACTACATCCTGATTTATATATATCCTTATTTACTGTATAAATATTTATAATAGAAGGATATTTAAAAGCAAAAAGAAGTTTTATTTGAGTAACCATTTCAATCATTTTAATGTAATATAAATAAGACGGTACTCATTTTTTCGCATATGTATATCGCCATAATTGGCAAATTATATTTTATAGAATGGGATATAAAAGAAATATCTATATAAATATGAATTGCTCAAAATAAAATCAAGTTAAGAAAAAACTCTTTAACTTGTGATATTTGCTTATAATTACTCCGCGCTATAAAGTTTTTATTTATTAATATAAAAAAAATATTTTTTCCACCACATCTTTATGATAAAAACAAAACGAATACACGTTTTATGTGGCACATTTTTAATTGATTTCCTATTTAACATACATAATTTTTCATTTGTTTAATTTATGAATTTTAACTTATTCATAATCTTTTCTATATATATTAAATTAATAATTCCTTCTCAAATTAAATTCAACTTTTAAAAAATTAAATTCAATTATATATATAAAAATGCAATGCAAAAAAATAATAAATAAAACCCGATCAACACACCATATTTAAGGAGTTGAGATTTTATTAATAAAGTATATTAATACTGTATCGATATTGTTTTTTTTTTGTGGGTGGGTACTTGAAGTTTTGAACTGTGTAGTGTGTGTGTTGGAAGATCATCTATATATATAGATTTTTATTTCTTTAAGGACGTTATTACGGTGAGTAGCTACCTTTAGATTTTAAAATTTTTCAATTTAAAAATAAAATAAAATGAAACGGAGTAAATCTTTATTTTCATCTATAAATTAGCTAATAATTATAGTAAATGTGAACAATATATTTTAGTTAATCAAAAAAAAAATCACATATAAATGGTTTCATTGGTTATCGGTCGATATAATATATTAACATGCGGGATTTTCATTATTCAAATAATAGGAAAAAAAATATAATAAAATATAATAATAAATATTAATCATTCTATAAATGGATAACACAATATATATATATTACGCACGCATAAATATGTATACTATATAAATAAAATAGTTTTTCAAAGTGTGAACGAACGTATATATGATAATAAATTATATATATATATATGTTTCAACAACATGTTGAAAAAATTATACAAAGGAATAATAATTAGGTGTCATATATATAAAATTTGGTTTAATTTTTACGCATATATATTTATAATACATCTGTATATAGATACGCAAAAAAAAAGTGTATTTTCCTTTTTATTTTTTTTTTTTGTATATTTACAAACAAGATATTAATTAATTTTTTTTTTTATTTTTTTCACCACCACAATATCCATATTATATACTGATGAACAAAAAAGAAAAATATGTACGCAAACACGAAACTCGACGAAACTTATATATGGTATATATAGTGGTAGAGATATATTATAAACAAAAAATATATTATATAAGCAACACACAAAATTGCATTTTAGAAAAAATAAATCTAATTTTTCCTTTCAACTTTCTTTATATATACATTTATTAGGTATGTACTATACTACTATATATTGATAGAAGCATTCAATGGTCGTATAATATATATAATAGATTTTCATATATAACGATAAATCAACGATATATATATAAACAAACTATTCGTTCATAAATATATATATGTATATATATATATAAAATAATAAATGCGATTTTGTAATATATCAGTGCAAAGGACAACGTTTTGTAATGTATATCTACACCATAGTATAGGTTTATATATTTTGTTTTCGGGAGTAACACTAAAGAAATAACACACAAACAAAAAAAAAACTGCGGGTATTTCAAGATTATTTTTTGATTATATATACATTTTATTACCACATTTTCCACACACGCACATCTCTACATATATATGGGGCGAATTCATCTATATATATATATATATATATCCAAACCAAACAAACACCATATGGTAAAAAAAAACAAAAATAAGAAAAAAAACGTATTATATGACCATTAATTTTGTCTTTTTACATATATATATTATGGATTATAGAAATGCTTGCCAGAAATACATGTAATATTTTTAAACATATAAACATAAATAAAAAGCTATATATATATATATATATATATATGGCAATTTTTCACATTATAAAGAACAATAAAGAAATTTGTCCCAATGGACCTGGACCAAATAAAAAATATATATATAAAAATACTGCAGAGAAAACAATAAATATATCTATCTCGATATATAAACATAATGGAATCAAAAATGAATAAAATATATAACTATATGGGTATCAGAATCAGTCCTATAACCATTCTAATGCCCGCCAGTTTGTTCCATAACAATAATGACGATTCGCTGATATGATTATAATTTTATGTCGATGTGTCTGTCCACCAAAGGCGACCCAGTAATTCAATATTATTTCATAGTCAAAGTAAAAGTCAACGTTGAAATTAATTACATTTTTAATTTTCGTTTTCCTTTTGTATATGGATAAAATAAAAATATCTTTATATAACTTTTAAAAAAACAAAAAAAAATAATATTTGTAAATAAGGATTCGTTTCGTTATATCCGTAGCTAGTTAGATTATAATAATGGATATTAATTTTTTCTTTTTATTTATAATACACATGTATTTTAAATAATGTCGATATTTAATGTTTATAAATAAAATCACACACCTGTGAATTGCCCGTAATATTAATATTAAATTTGATAAATTTCCATTCAGATTAATATATAAAATATGATATTGTTTAATATTTATAGTATCAATCAATGTCGCCGCACAATTAACAATTCATGTAACATATCATCATCATTAACAATGTATATATATATATAATGTCATTAAATAACGATTACTTGTGAACATAAAATGTAAAATGTGATATATTTCAATGTTGAATATTGATTGATTGAATATATTTTTAAAGATAAATCTTATCCGATGTATACAGATGTATAATCAACGGATTATACATATTAAACATCACACAGGTGCGATTTTCTTGTATTTATATGATGTAGTTATTTATATTTAGTTATATATTCAGACAGAATATATTTAAAAATATTTCGGAAATTATTGATTAAAAAAAAAAATTGCTTTTATGCCAAGACTTGGACTTGGTTGGACAAGTCCAAATAGCTAATGGCAACATTTCTAGGATAACTATATCATTTGTATACCGAAAATATATCAGATTAATGATTCTCTATATATCGATGAATATTTTTATAGTATTTATAGATGTTTTAAATATAGTATATTGATTTATGAATTGAATTATATTATGTTATTAAATATTTCCTGAACAATAGAACAATATATATAATTACAGTCCGTTAATTGATTAAATGTACAATGTAATACATAAAAATTTGTTAAAAATATTATTAAATATCACAATTGCATAACTAAATTATTGATATGTTAATAAATATTAAATGATTAAACAAACTGAGAAAATGAGGCATTAGATAATGGTGATTTATAATTAGTATTTTTAATTTGATTTTGCGTTTTGCAAGAAAAGTTAAAATGAAAGTTATGCAATAATTTTTTTATGGGGGATTATACAATTCTTTGTGGTCCCCATAAACTTATTAGAAATAAAAATAAAGAAAAATATATTCTTATACAGATGATGCGGTGGTACTTTATTTATAACATAACACATGAAGAAATATACGATTTAATAAAATGATCGAACGAATAAAATTATAGAGGCCTATATTGATATACAATTAATATGGAAATAAAAATAATCACAATGTATTAATAGATATTTTACTTGATTATAAGTATTAAAATAAACGGTTGTTGCAATAACTCATTATATGTATAGTATAATAATTATCAAGAAAAATTAATTAATTCAAATTTATTTTCACAATTTTATATATAATTTTTACCCATATGAACATTTGTATTTTAAAATATATCTTCAAAATTATATTTACATATAACCATTAAATAAAAGTAAACAATAAAAAAGGATTGACTAAACAAAAAAATAGAGTATAATTTCATTTTTTAATTCTAAAATATAAATAATATTTTTATTTATTGTAAACATTTTCATGAAATTTTCCTACAATGAATTTCAATTTCATGGCGAATTATTATGTAGATTAAAATCTCTTTATTTGTATTTATTAGGAACATTTGGATTTCTATACCAATATGTTTATGATTTAAATCTAACACCAATGATTATTTATCCCAGCATAAATACGAAAATTTCATCAACAAAAAATAATTTAGAAATTATTTAATACATTAATTATTACATTAATTGATATGGTAATTTAATAAATGTAGTATTTGGGATGATATAATGTTAAATGAATTATAATACTATATGTAATATTATTATATAGAAGAATATACACCGTGTTTTTGATTATGTAATTCATTATGAGTATTGTTTAACAATGACGATAAATGGAATAGAAATTATTAATTTATATTTTATATAAAATAATTACTGTTTTTTTTTTTTAATTTATTATGTTATATATTTAATATAAACATTTCATTAAAATATCATTAAATTTCACCATTGCAATATTAATCCATATTGATAAATACTATTTCCAAATGTTACTACCCAAATTAGGTTTCATCTAGGTTTCAGTTGACTAAATGCGCGACTGAATTTAGTATGCATTCATTAGTAGCAATGCGTAAAATGTGATATGCATTTAGTCAACCCCACTTGAATCAACTAATTAAAAATTTTTGTAAGGGGATCTCACAATAATCGTAATGCGATCCCCATAAACTTATTAGAAATAAAAACGAATAGCTATAAAATCTTATATAGAGATGATACTTATATATAAAATAGTTATGAACAAATATAATTCACTAAAAAAAAAAATAAAGTTCTAAATGTAAAAATAAAAATGTATATGTAAAAAAAAATGAAAGGATAAAAGTTATTCGCATAGTTAAAATTTTTTATAATAAACAAAATATAAACACATATTATTATATTATAAGATTTTGTTTTAACTGAAATGCATCATTATCAGTCATTAAATATATTTATAATAATTATATGGGACACGATAAATAAACTATAAAGCAGTAAATTTGTTTTTTGAAAATTGTTAATTATAGATTAAAAAATTACAGAATTACATAATTAATTAATGTAGGTACTTTAATAAAGTTGAAATGGATATAGAAAAATAATATTTTAATTTGTAGGACAAAATGCTCTGAAAAAAATCGATGAAAAACAATTGATGGAAAAATATAACAAAATAATTTATCAATAATAATAATCTGCAATAAACATTTTCCATATTTTGTTTTTTTTTTGGTAAATGTCAAGTTAAATAAATACAGTCTATAGAATACCTTTTCCGTGTCTAGCTCTAAAATTGGATACAGATCATTTTAGATGCAAAGTATTTGAAAAATTACTTGAACACATTTTTGCATATATAGTATTAAGTCAATATATTGCATGCATTTAAATATGAATAATCATTTGTATAATTTAAATATAACGAATAGTGGATGTTATTAAAGAAAAACAATATGGAAATTGAGAAAATTCTTCCATTTTTATTGATTTTATTGAATAAAGTAACACTACGTCAGGGTTAATTAATACAAATCAAAATATTAAATATATTCGTATAATGATGAAATGTATATTTACTTTATGAAACAATATTGATTTGTTTAATTCATTTAAATTCAAACGGTATTCGAATAAAAATATGTAGGAAAAATTATACTACCAATGATAAAAAATTATATGAATTTTGAATATATAATAATATATGAAAATGAATATATTTTATGTACCTTACATTATTTAAAAAAATGAAAAATATTAATATATATGGATTATTTTTTTCTAAATACGATACGATAGAATTTATTTTATACATAAGAATTTATTGTTATTTTTAATTATAATATTATTAATTATTTAATGATGACGCGATAATATAGAATAGAAAATAGTATATAATTAATAGTATATAAAATAATTACGGGTTTTTTTTTCTATTTATTGTAATATATTTAAAATACAAATTGGATGTAAATATCATTAAATTTCACAATCGCAATATTAAACCATATTGATAAATTAATATTTTTAAAATGAATCAAATGTGCCTTTATTTAAGTAACTATTGGGACCAATAGTAACACAAGGGACCATTTCCGGGACCAATAGTAACCCAAGGGACCAAATTTGGACTAAATGCATTATTAGATGTTGTACAGTAGAGTAGAGTAGAATGCATTTAGCCAATAAACACTTGATAAAGAGCACAAATTTTTGAAAGGGGATCTCGCAATAATTGTAGTGCGATGCAATCCCCATAAACTTATTAGAAATAAAAATGAATAACTCTATATATTATTGTATGGATATGATACTTATATATAAAATAGATATAAACAAATACGATTTAAGAAACGTATTACGAATATATTTTGTTATATATCTGTTTATTATAATATAGAATAGATAACAAAAAATAATTATATATTATCTAATAAGATTCCGCTTTTAGTAAACTGTATATATAGAATCACCGAATATATTTTGATTTTCATTGTATTTATGTTCACGTTAAAAGCCAAATCAGAAGATACGTTATATCTTGCATTCAATTATTTATGGTAATGATTTTTATTAAATAAATAAATTTGTGAAATATATGATAATAGATATAGAATAGATTAAAAATGTATGCTATTTTTTGTACACATATTTATATTATAATTGCCATGCTAAGTATAAATTCGTAATTTCAATCTAATTAATTATAAAAAATTATTAAATATTATTATACATATATTACATAACATATATACATAATCGTATATATTACGATTGCAAGACAATTAATTTCCTGTTAATATAATTAGTATGCTATTTTTCCGCTTCATTTGGTTTAAGTCAAAGTTAAAAAAATTGTTAATAAAAAATTTATTTATATATTGTTTTTAGGGTGATATTTTCTTTATATATATAATTTTATTGGTATATATATGAATTATAGCGCACATAAGATTTATTAATTATGAATATTTGTCAACTATAACGCTAAAATATTGCCTTATATGTATTTGTAAAATTTCTATCAGTCACGTTCCATAACTTCATAATTTTTATATATATGCATTTAATTATTACATATACTATATGATGATAAACCATATATATATATATGACCATATATAAGATTATATTATATACAACTAACATATGATATATGTTTTTATGTACATATATATATTACAAGTAATTAAACCTCAATGTATATTTAAATGCATAAATAATACCTCTTCTATTTGTATGTTCATAATAACATTTTATATAATTACAAAAAAAAAATAAATATTATATATAGATAATATGATAAGATATATAGAATTTTACAAGATATACTTCAAGATGTATACAATGAGAAGTGGCTGCGACATTTCAAAAAATATGAGATATACATTTTACCGCACTTTTATCTCGCATATATATATATATAAGGAATTTATTTATTTTGTTGAATTTTTTTTTCAACTTCACTATAAGTATTTGAAACTCATATATTATACAGACACACTTTAAATAGTACAGATTTTAATTATATATTTTAGAATCTTAGGATTATTGTCATATGTTTATAAAAACAAAATCATAATTTTCTGAGTCCGTAGACGTTGAATAATTGAACCTTTTATTGTTATTAAAAACAAATAAATAATATTATATAGGTCCATGATAGCTTAACCCAAAAACGTATAAACGATTAAAAATTTATATTTTATACAATATATAAAATTAATTATTTTCATTAAATTTATTCTATATGCAACATTGCAAAATTTTCACACAACCGAAAACATTCAATTTAATAAATCAAATATTTTCCATATAATTTTATTAGATTAATTTTTGATATATATGATATTGTATGTATGCATATATAGAATCGGGGGGACTTTACGTTTAATTTTCATAATCAAAATATGAATTTTATTTATTATTATATAATAATAGGATGAACGAAGTTAAACGAGGTCTATTTTCAACATATAATATTTTATATCTATCTGATATATGTATATATATATATAAATGCTGAACTGAATTAGAAATTATATTATTCTCACTTGAAACTTTTTAAACTATTTTATTTGCTATTGTATAGTATACTATATACAAGTAAATACATTATTATATGCAGAAAACAGTCAACTTATTCCGTATTTTATATATACATTTTTCGTTTATTGTATTTTGGGATTACTTTGAACGTTGTATATATTATTATTAATATTATTATTATTATTATTATTGTTATTGTTATTCTAGAATAGATATACTAGTATATAATATTCGTAAATCTACAACAAATAACTATATATTTATATATATATATATATAGATAGATAGATATAGTTTCATTATAGTTTTAATATAGTTATATTTTTGATATATATGTATACAATACAATATACAAAACATCTATATATATATATATATGTATTCCATTTGAGTATATATCTGGAAAATGGTAAAATTAAATTAAACTTTACTATTTAAATATTATTGTTTGCTAACAATATTTTTGTTTTGCTCATTAATATGCGAAAAAGATATATATATATATATTTTGCATATCTACATGTATAAAATATTATATTAATAATAACAATAATAAAATGGTATACTATTTAATATTTGTGTGTATATTCTCTATAGTCTATATGATTTTGTATATACAGTATTTTATATAAAATGATGTTAAATTTTGCCATTTACATTTAGATTCTATATATAGAGATAAAGATTAATATTACTGTGTATAAAGGAATATTTTCATTGTAATCCTTATACAAATATAAATATATTAAAATAATGCCACAAAATGTGTGAATATGATTTATAATTTTTCAATATATTTATTGCGGTTACCGTTCAAAAGAAATAAGAAACTTATGTGTACGTATATAAATAAATATATAGAAATAGAAACATAAATTAAATGAATAAAAAACAATTTTAACTTTAGAATTCTGAAAATCAATCCATCCAATCATGATGATCATCTCCAATAATATAATCAATAAAAAATTAATGTAATAATACAATGTTTTTTTTCAAAGACACCGAAATTTTGATTAATCAAAAAAAATGCTGTATTATCTAAAAACATTTATAATCCTATTTCTTTTTAGAAACAATAGTATTTTGAACGCGCATACTATTAGGAAATTCTTCACGAATACCTTCTACAGATTTCTTTCCTTTCAATATAGAGAATTTTGATTATGATCCTGAAGATTATTTCTTTGTACAAAATTTTTTTCTGGTGATAGAAAATCTTTAAAAACAAATCTCCTCCGAATATTTCTCCTGTTTTAATTTTTTTTTTTGGAATGATATACTCAAATGACAATGTAAATATATCGCAATTACAAAATTATTTTATCGACTATTTTCGTATATAAAATTAAAATTTAAAACTTTTATTTTGATTTTTCAAACAAATCCATATATTTTTCATTCAACATTTAGTTTATTTTAAAGTCACCAAAAGTTATATATATATATATATATATATATATTATTTCCGTTCAATGAACGTATATATGTTCTAAATGATGTATATAGAAAATAAATGAATAATAGAACTGTAGAACATTGATAATATCATCAAGCAGATATACGGGAATAATTTTTCTATAGATATTAATTGAATAAAAAAATTTATATATAAATATATATATACTGTTAATAAATAACATATATGAACATATACAAATAAATATATAGCGTAAAACTTTTGAAATTAGTTTCCGTTAAAGTCCAAATGCTTTATATATATGTATGTATATCGATCCTGATAGATATAAATGAAATAATTTTATAATCATTAAATGTATATACGTTATATAATAGCCAATAATGATATATATACTATATATAAATATAGAGATTCTGTTTACATATTATACGTTACGTATAAATGCATAGAGATATGTATTTTGTTAGCACACATTCCAGATCTTTACTTATTATATGTTATGTACCGTATAAATAATACAAAAGAATAAAAAAAGTTTGTTAGATAAATAATTAAAACAGTCATGAAATAAATAAAAGTAAAATATATATCTGTATAATAAATTGACTATATAGATTTGTTAAATAATATAATATTGAATATAACCACAAATCTATAGTATCCTATATAGGACGATCATAAATAATAACTATTTTTTGGTGTATACCAAAAATTATAATAAGAGATCAAATGTCGGTCTGCATGAAGATCAAATTCAGTTTTTTCAAGTTCCCGAAACTATTTATTATTTCCCGAAACTATTTAAACTATTTATACTATTTATAACTATAAAAACACGAATACAAAAATAAATTTGATTTATTTTGATCAAGAATTTTATATCAATAGAAAATCGTTTTCTATTATTATTAACAGATTTTTTGTTTTGAATTTTTTATTAGCTGCATCGTGAAGTGAAAAGATATTAATTTCCAAATTATGTAAATTATATATTTCATTGTTCTTTGGTTTTTGTTTTACGTATATTGATTAGATCCCGCGCGCGTATATTGAACGAAGGAATATTAACTTCGTTATATTATCAAAAATTCGATTGCCTATATAGATAATAATAATCATTCTAATGATAATAACAATAATAATAATACCATAAATATAAACCAATATTATT
Source organism: Dilophus febrilis (assembly GCA_958336335.1). Lineage (NCBI taxonomy): Eukaryota > Metazoa > Arthropoda > Insecta > Diptera > Bibionidae > Dilophus > Dilophus febrilis. Next base: position 42,832,619 of record OY284470.1, on the reverse strand, counting down.
ATAAATGGGTGAATTGACTATGTATAAAAATATATAAATGAATGAGTGAATAAAAATTTCAATATACAATAAGATATATAGTTATTAATATTATACAAAGTTCATAATATAATACAGTATAGAATTTTCGCGATTTCTTTTTGTATATATAAAATTAATTTATTGTAATTTTTCTATATATTTATATACAATATATATATATATATATATATATATAGATAGAAAAAATGTTTATATGACTTTATGCCTATATGTACATATCGTTATTTTGTATTCGCATTGAAAAAGTTTTGAATATATAGGTATTTATATAAAAAAAAACCTAACAATAATAATGAATGTTTATTTTTTTTCTTTTTCTTATTTTCATTATATAATTTGTGTGTTAAAAATATTATATTATTGGTATATAACAAATATTAACACATATTGAATTGAATAGACGAACGAATCAGATATTTATGACTATATATATATAAGAAAAGTTTAAATATTATTTATAGTGAAGAAAACAAAAACGAAAAAGAAAAATAAAAACGTGACAATTGCTTCAATAAATATATGTACAAAATACATAGTATATATTTAACAAAGTTTCTGCCTAATTTTCATGTATATAGATGGACACGATGAAAAGTTCTATTTTATTTTTGTTCGCTTTTCCATTTTGTAAATTTTGCTTTGATAAATATCTCACATTGCATTATATATTTTACTTGGTATATAAAACAGTCAATTTTATCTGTATTTTTATATTGTATAATAATAATCATAATAATAATGAATCTCTTTATATATATATATGTATTTATATTAGAATATAGAATGCGAATAGTAAATTGTGCTATATATAGCTATAAATAGATGATATTACTCATGTTCCTATTAGGGTGTTATTTACAGCAATATAATAATATATTTTGGTGAGTAGGTTTTCTTTTATTCACAATTTTGTAGTCATAACACGCATTTCTTTTATAGCAAATTCTCCCAAGTGTAAAGGTATTTTTTTATTTTATTTTTATATTTTTATTATCCTATCTATATCTATATACAATATATAATATTAGTGATGATTGTATGTGCAGAAAAAAAATATACACCTTTTTCCATATATAATATACCATTAATAGTAATCTATATGCGTACCTAACCTTTCATATATGTCATAAACAATTTATTTGACACCTTTTGTGTATAAATAATTTCTTAAGTATACACAGGTTAAAAGTTCCAAGAAGAAAATATATGTATATATAATATATAGAAAAGTATATATAATAAAATGTATATGATATAAACATCGTACATATATGACCTGGTATTTTTATATCATGTTAAATGTTATGCAATTTCTGAGGCGGATGTTGGTTCAGTTGTATTAAATATTCGCATTATAGGTTTTTTTTTTGTGAAAAATATTGAGCTAACTTTTATTCGGGACGTAGAATTGTGAATTTTCCAAGATTTATTTATAGCATAATATTTTATATGGAAACAATATAGATTTATTTTGGCAGCAAGCGCATACATGAAGGGTATGATAAAATACCGGGGAGCGGACGTGTATATCCTTCATATATAAAAAATAAATAAGAGCCATTCATTTTATTGTATGGATAAAGTAAATTATATTATTATTATTATTATTTCTTGTACTTAAAATTTCAAATACACAATTTATATTAAATATTCTTTATATTATCCATTATATATATATATATATATATGTACATCATCAAATTCGTTTGTTTTGTGTTATTGCACGCAAGAAACAAAAGAATTCAATATTAAATTTCATTGAATTTTGACGGAATAAACAAGTAAAATCTTTTTTATTTTCTCATTAGAAAAAGATTGTATATAGGTAATATGAAATTTCAATATAGTATTTAATAATTCAATATAGTATTTAATAATGCAAATGAAAGTCCATGAAAGTAAACAAAAAGTTTAAAGAACTGGATTGACTAAACAAAAAAATAGTGTATAATTTCAAATTTTAATTCTAAAATATAAATAATATTTTTATTTACTGTAAACATTTTCATGAAATTTTCCTATAATGAATTTCTTTTCATAGAGAATTATTATGCAGATTACAATCTCGGTATTGATATTTATTAGAAATATTTGGATTTCTATACCAATATGTTTATGATTTAAATCTAACACCAATGATTATTTTACCATAGCATAAAAAAAATTATTTGGGATGATATAATGTTAAATGAATTATAATAATATGAAATATAATTATATAGAAGAATATACACCGTGTTTTTGATTATGTAATTCATTATGAGTATTGTTTAACAATGACGATAAATGGAATAGAAATTATTAATTTATATTTTATATAAAATAATTACTGTTTTTTTTTTTAATTTATTATGTTATATATTTAATATAAACATTTCATTAAAATATCATTAAATTTCACCATTGCAATATTAATCCATATTGATAAATACTATTTCCAAATTTTACTACCCAAAATCGGTTTCATGAAGGTTTCAGTTGACTAAATGCGCGACTGAATTTAGTATGCATTCATTAGTAGCAATGCGTAAAATGTGATATGCATTTAGTCAACCCCACCTGAATCAACTAATTAAAAATTTTTGTAAGGGGATCTCACAATAATCGTAATGCGATCCCCATAAACTTATTAGAAATAAAAACGAATAGCTATAAAATCTTATATAGAGATGATACTTATATATAAAATAGTTATGAACAAATATAATTCACTAAAAAAAAAAATAAAGTTCTAAATGTAAAAATAAAAATGTATATGTAAAAAAAAATGAAAGGATAAAAGTTATTCGCATAGTTAAAATTTTTTATAATAAACAAAATATAAACACATATTATTATATTATAAGATTTTGTTTTAACTGAAATGCATCATTATCAGTCATTAAATATATTTATAATAATTATATGGGACACGATAAATAAACTATAAAGCAGTAAATTTGTTTTTTGAAAATTGTTAATTATAGATTAAAAAATTACAGAATTACATAATTAATTAATGTAGGTACTTTAATAAAGTTGAAATGGATATAGAAAAATAATATTTTAATTTGTAGCACAAAATGCTCTGAAAAAAATCGATGAAAAACAATTGATGGAAAAATATAACAAAATAATTTATCAATAATAATAATCTGCAATAAATATTTTCCATATTTTGTTTTTTTTTTGGTAAATGTCAAGTTAAATAAATACAGTCTATAGAATACCTTTTCCGCGTCTAGCTCTAAAATTGGATACAGATCATTTTAGATGCAAAGTATTTGAAAAATTACTTGAACACATTTTTTCATATATAGTATTAAGTCAATATATTGCATACATTTAAATATGAATAATCATTTGTATAATTTAAATATAACGAATAGTGGATGTTATTAAAGAAAAACAATATGGAAATTGAGAAAATTCTTCCATTTTTATTGATTTTATTGAATAAAGTAACACTACGTCAGGGTTAATTAATACAAATCAAAATATTAAATATATTCGTATAATGATGAAATGTATATTTACTTTATGAAACAATATTGATTTGTTTAATTCATTTAAATTCAAACGGTATTCGAATAAAAATATGTAGGAAAAATTATACTACCAATGATAAAAAATTATATGAATTTTGAATATATAATAATATATGAAAATGAATATATTTTATGTACCTTACATTATTTAAAAAAATGAAAAAGATTAATATATATGGATTATTTTTTTCTAAATACGATACGATAGAATTTATTTTATACATAAGAATTTATTGTTATTTTTAATTATAATATTATTAATTATTTAATGATGACGCGATAATATAGAATAGAAAATAGTATATAATTAATAGTATATAAAATAATTACGGGTTTTTTTTTCTATTTATTGTAATATATTTAAAATACAAATTGGATGTAAATATCATTAAATTTCACAATCGCAATATTAAACCATATTGATAAATTAATATTTTTAAAATGAATCAAATGTGCCTTTATTTAAGTAACTATTGGGACCAATAGTAACACAAGGGACCAATTGCGGGACCAATAGTAACCCAAGGGACCAAAATTTGGACTAAATGCATTATTAGATGTTGTACAGTACAGTGTAGTGGAATGCATTTAGCCAATAAACACTTGATAAAGAGCACAAATTTTTGAAAGGGGATCTCGCAATAATTGTAGTGCGATGCAATCCCCATAAACTTATTAGAAATAAAAATGAATAACTCTATATATTATTATATGGATATGATACTTATATATAAAATAGATATAAACAAATACGATTTAAGAAACGTATTACGAATATTTTGTTATATATTTGTTTATTATAATATAGAATAGATAACAAAAAATAATTATATATTATCTAATAAGATTACTTTTTTAGTAAACTGTATATATAGAATCACCGAATATATTTTGATTTTCATTATATTTATGTTCACGTTAAAGTCAAATCATAAGATTTATAACTTGCATTCAATTATTTTTGCAGTGGTACAGATTTATTTATTAGAATTAAAAATAATCATGTTGTATTTATATATTTTTCTGGATTATATTGATTATATAGTACATGTGAATTTCTGAATCAAAAAACAATGTTTAATGATGACGTGATAATTATATTAGACAATCATATATAAATTATATTATATTTTTAAATATTTCCTAAACAATATATAGTTACAGTTCGTTAATTTATTAAATATAAAATATACATAAAAATTTCTTTAAAATATTAATAAATATCATAATTGTATGATTAAGCTATTGATATTTTGGAAATAATTAATAATTTTCAATAACATTTTTCTAATATATAGTTACGTGTATTGATAATAAAAAAGATTTATGAATTTTCTAATTATAGATTTGGTTTAAACAATATATTCTTTTCCATTGTTTATTATATATTCACTAGAGATCATGCAATACAGTCAACTCAAATTAATGCATTAACATTTTGTAATTTCAAACTTTTTTAAACAATTAATAACTTTTGGTGGTCCTCATTTTTGTTATTTAATATATAGAAATCGTGAAATAAAAATATTCACTAAAACTTAATTTCTCTGACATTTTTTTTTGTATATCATTGCATTCTGTTCACTTAGAATTGGAATTGGAAAAAAAAAATTCGAATGATACTTTTTATAATAATGGTTAAAAAGAATTATAAATCGGAAATCATTTTTGGAAACATTATATTTATATGTTATATGATTTTCATTTCATGTATACTTTTCACCGGAATCTTTTTGAAGAAAAGTATCTAGTATAATATATATAGTATACAATTTTTTAAAATATATACAATCTATGAATTTGATATCAAATACAATAGAGTGTTAAAACATTTTCTTTATTTCATCATATTGCATGAAAAATAATATTATATACAATAATATGATATATTAAATTTCAACATATTTATTTGACAATAGTGTCAAGAGTTAAATTGCCATATATAATTATATACATATATATAGTATATATAAGTTTACATTCATTCATACAGCAAAATCAAAAAAAAAAAAGGTAATATGAATTCATGCGTATTTTTTGGGGAATAATTTATATTTACATATAAAATAAATATACTATATAGTTTAGTAAAATCTATATAAATTTTTTTTTAACATATTCGTATATCAATCGAAATCCATTTTAAATTGAAATCTGTTTCAAAAAAAAAATAAAAAATCAAATCACGAAATTTTATACATCATCTAACTACATATATATATATACACTAAATATGTGACATGATATAAAATAATATTAACTCTATATATGTGTCGTGTCGTCTACTCGTCTATATTAAATTATTATATAATTTCGGTAAAACATACGGTGTCAATAAATATATATATATATATTGAAATATAACACAATCCGATACGTTTAACAAAGAATAAATACATGAACAAAATAAAAAAAAGGTTACAACATTTAAAACTTTTATATATATATATATACTCGCTGTTATTCAAAAAAAAAAAAATTTAAATGTGAATTTTTCAAATTATTCAATATTATTTATATTGTCGGATTGCATGGTTCAAATTAAAGTGAAAATTGTATTCTATTCATACGCAGGTATGAGCATTTCAGAACTGTTGAAAAGATATAGAAGAAAATTTGCATTTTAATGATATTTTTACCTTAATATTCACAATTCTGAATCAATAGTCTCATAATAAGAATATTTTTGTCAACTTTAGAAAATATACAGAATGGATCCGAAAAATGTTGAAAGCATTTTAGTATATTAGTATATATAACTTTTTTGTAGTCATTCATTCTTAAAAAAAATGTATACATAATAATAAAACCCATTTATGATTCATATATACACGAATATCTATTAAATGAACGTATACACATCCAATATGAATATCCAATATGACAAAAGAATTATTTTATAAAAATATAATATCAACAATACAAACTCCTCAAATCTGTATACTACCGCAATAGATGATTTCAGAAGTATAAGAACAAAAAAAAAAGAATAAAATTGATCGTTCGAGTTCCACAAAAATAATTAACAGTCATGATATAAAGTAGTTTTGTATTTATATATATACATAAAAAATACACGTAGATTTACTATATAATAATTGATTATTTATAGACTAATGTAATCGTAGGTTATATATCATAATCGCAGAACCTGTATTATATACCAATAAAACTTTTTTTAATTACATATGACATTTCCCAAAAGAATGTATTGCATTTCCCAATAAATTTTCGCAAATCATATATACAGATTCTATATATAACTGATACAATATTTAAAAATTTCATATATATAACATCCATTCCACATAAAGCAAAACCATGCGAATCTATATTAATAAAAACGTGAATGTTTTACGACTATATGTATATATATATTCTCGACAATAAGATGTTTGTTATATGAAATATAAATCTACACTTCAACTATATGTAGTATGCATATATAACATTAATTAACCTTCCGATTTTTTTTCATTTATATACAATTATTTTTTATCTATATATACATATATATATCTAATATTATTTTATACAACATAATATTTAATTCAAGTGGTTTAGGTTTTGTGATAATGATTATGTACGTCATTTAAAAATTGCGTATTATATAATGATGTGCATAAATCTTATGTGATATCTATAAATATATATATACATTTTCTGAATAGTACTATTCTGTTTCTGTATTATAATATTACCAATAATATATAATTGAATATTATATTGAATGGAAAAATTGCTAAAGGGTTTATTAATAAATTTATATACAACAAAAAAGTAGTTTATTTTTTATCTTTTTGTATATTGATGTTGTTTCTATATTTTTTAACTTTATACAAAATTGCATTTTTTTTTGTTTGCCAATTCCATTTAAAACATTTAGAGTAAATTTCCGTTTTGGTTTTTGCTCTATAGAATAAATATATATATATATATATATATATAGATATACACAGGATCAATATAAATATAAAATCTGTTTTATTCTATAGTATCATGTACTACTATCTATAGAACAGCATATAATATAAATATAACTAGATCTGTATTTATTATATATATATATGATTGGGCTATCTCTAAAAACATGAATATTAAAGCGTACTTTAATTGAAATGCCCAAGGGACATTGATATGTCAGTTTCAGCAATTTTATTCCGTATATATATAAATTCCAACAAATTAGTACATACAAATATTTAGTTATATACATATATGGGGATGGATGAGATGGAATTGGAATGAGTGTGGGTATGTTATTTCGACTATTACTGAGTATTCGGATCGTATACCATTTACTATATATATATATATAATAAAAGTATTTGTATATATATTTAGAGATTTTGTATATTTTATGAATATACATATATACATATTTGAATTAAGTCATTGTAAAGTATATGCCATATATATAGCACATATAATATACGTATAGATACGACGAGGAAATGTGTTTTATTATATTATATGTATATATATACAAATATATACATAGTGATTATTCACCACGAATCCTAAAGCAATATCCAACGTATTATACTTTATTTTATACTGTGTATTTATATACTATATATATGTATGTATATACATAATGTAAATATCTAAATACATCCTATTGCTAACATTTATTTGTTTTTCATTCCTCGCCATGGCAAAATAGAGAATATATATATTATATTTATGAACGAATTTATGTGGGAACTAATATATAATATAATATCTATATATATAGTTCTTAAATTTACATATACTCGTATATATAGGTTTAGTAAAAGATAATTTTCATATAAGATTACGGATATATATATAGAAGCTGCATATACAGATTATATAAGGATTTTTCAATTCTATATCTTTCTTTATGTAGAGATATACATAACATATACAACATACATGTAATTTCAAATATATACCATAATACAGTAATTGTCACAACACAAAATATGTATAATTGAATAGATAGTTTACAATTTATCACATTATTTCGAGACTATGTAATATATATATATATATATATATAATAAAAAATAATTTTAAAAAAATGTATAGTCTATGTAAAGCGAATTTATATAATTACAATTAGCCACAGTTAATATACGAAATTTTATGACAATTGATATGGTAATATTGTCCATATAAAATATATTAAATGCCATGAAAACCTCGGAAAATTCTCAATTCTGAAGAAGTTCTTCGAAGAAAACCTTTTTAAAATAACCCCGGAAACCTTTTAAAAAGTATTATAAATATCGTTTAAAATTCTCAATACGATTGGTAAACGAACTTTCAAGATTTCGCATTCAGAAATTTTTTTGGTAAAATTTTCCATATAAAATATATTTTATGAACAGAAACGAGATAAAATCAGTGAAATTCGTGGAAAATTCTTAATACCAATATAATATTTTACACACATCATTTAGATTGCATATAATAAACATCGTGTACAATTTTCAAAACGATTGGTTACCGAATTTTCAAGACAGCGTACGCAGAATTTGATTTGATAAAATTTTCCATATTAAAATGTATTAAAAAATGTGAAAATCTCGGAAAATTCTCTATTATGATCAAGTCTGCCGAAGGAAACCACTCTCAAAATTCTATGGTGTTCATTTAGAATACATTAAAAATAATGTGTAAAATTTTCAAAACGATTGGTTGACGAATATTCAAAATATCGCACACACAAACTTATTTCATATAAAATATTCTAAAAGCTGTGAAAATCTTGGAAAATTCTTAATCCTGACAAAGTTCGAAACAAAGGAATCTTATGTGATATTTTACTCTGACATGATTTAGGATTTAGGTTGCATTTCAACTGTAATATATATTTAAAACAATTCGTTTCCGAATTTTCAAAAGATCACACTCATAATCGAATGTGTTGAAACTGTCGATATATAAAAAATTGTGTTTTTTTTTTGAAAATAATATAAATTAACTAAAAACCCCCATGGGTTGTTTTGGACACATCATTTAGAATGATGCATCATTTCTATCCAATTATATCTCAATAAATATTGTATCTATACTATTTTGGAACCGAACTACATTTACAATTGAATTGCGATGTCTGTTATTATTTGATATATTTACCTGCATTAATGAAAAATAAAAATTAAATTTTATAGTATATTTAATTTGTATTTTTTTTGTCATTTATGATTAACTAATTATTATACTTTAGATGTTAAGGAATTCTTGTATTCTTCGATAAACCGCAATATTAGCTGTAGTACAAATACTTAATATATATAGTTAAATGTGTATAAAATTTAATCTAGTTATATTCAATATAAACATATATACGTATTTAATTAGTAATATAAATTGTTTTCACCAGTTCATTTTTTTTTGCTTTTGGTTTTAGGGAAAGAAATTCCAAAATACCTTAATATAAATTCTAATGAAAATATCTTATATTTTTTTTTTTTTTATTTTATATAGTAAATATACAACAATGAGTGTTTTGCAGATATAAATGGGTGTCTGAGGGTTTGTTTGTTTTGTATTTTAACCGTATTATTTTGTATTTTTATTATATTATATAAACTTCTCAAAATGTTCTTGAATCTGCGATTTTGTTAAAATGATGTGAAAGCAAAAATAGTTTCATTTTTAATAATAAGCAAATTTAAAAATTTTTTAAATGAAATAACTTCGATTCAACAATGATTCATGAATATATAGATAAATACGATTTTAATCACCCTATAATTTATGTTATATTTTATATTTTCATCCCCTTTATTTTGATTTTGAGTTTACTATATTTTGTTTGTAATATTTTCGCTATACATATATATACATATAGGTATATAAATAAAAATAATTTTTTTTTTATCACAAATCCCTTTGTCTTTCAATTCTATGGTGTATATATATATACAGTTCATTAATTTTGATCAATTTGTTGTATCATCATTTAGTTTAAATATGTTTTTTTTTAAATAGCATATTTCTAAAAAAAAAATATATATCTTTATTGAACGCGAAGATAAAAAAATATTCACAATATTTTTTTTTATTTTCTTAAATAAAGAAATTTACAAATAAATAAAAATCAAATCCCCTGTTCAATAAAACAAATGCTAGATTTATACATAATAAATAAAAAAAAAACGTACAGGAACAAAATAACAATAAAAAAAAAGTACAGGACAAAAAGAAGATGTTTTGTCAATCATTAAATTGTTGATATAGTTGGAGGGTTGGTTCTATTTTATTATTTTTTTGTTATTACATCCTTTTATTATTATTATTATTATTATTATTTGTTTTATGTATTGGATAATATGAATTTATCCAGGTATATCACAAAAAAGACATTGAAATTGAAAGAAAAAAAAGGATTTAATTTAATAATAAACATAATCAATAAAAATATATACAATATAAAAAATTTATTACATATTTATCGTTACCTTTGTCTGTTCATTTTCATTTTGTCATAAAATAATCATTAAAAAAAATAACATATTGTGATTGTATTCATTTGAATATACCTTTGTAAGTAATAATGTTTTAAATTTATTTATATACTATTTATCTATATGATATGGGATATCAAATATATATTTTAATGTATTTTGGCACTCAAAAAATCACTACGGGGAATCAAAATAAACGATCCTCAGGCGATCGGTATAAGGAAAAAATTACAGTAATATATAGAACACTGACACAGAAATGTTTAAAAACAAAAAAAAAAAAAAAAAAAAAACGTTTCATTTGAGAGACAGATGAAAATTTAAAAGATCTATAAGACGATGAAATCAACAATATATATATATATATAGTATTTTTATATTACTAAAATAAATTTATAAAACGTTATCAAATTTTCACATCACGTATATATAGAAAGAGATTTATTTCCCATATATATATACCTTCATAATATAATATATAAATAAAGGTACCTTTATTATATGAATATATCTGGCGAATAGAGCATTGTATAAATTAACGAACAAACGAAATAAAAAAAAAAAAAATTGTATACAAATAGAAATGTCCTGCTTATCAGATCGACCCTTTATTTTATTTTATTCATATACATAGATATATGTATGTTTACGGATATTTATCGCACATCGCTATATAAATTCATTTATATAATATATACGTGGGATATCGCAATAATTCATGATCGGCGGGCCAAAACAATGATATTTTTTATTTTTTTGAGAAACAGTAAATCGATTTTATTATATTATCAGTTTTAAATGATTAAAACTTATCTCAACGATATTCCTAATTCTTATATTGATCACATTAAAACGTACATTTTCCGAAAACATTTGAAAAATATCCCTCGAGTATTATTCAAACCACCATCGTAATATATTTGGTGTGAGTTACGAGTTTGAATATTTTCTATAATCAAAATGGTACTTTTTTTTTTATATAAAAATAACAATTTTCTTCTTATAGATTTTATTTTTTTTTACTATATATAAATAATCAGACAAAGTTAACGCTTGTAGATTATTCTGAACAAAAAAAGTGAAGATTTCTTTATATTTTCGGTAAAATAAATTCGTAAAATAATGTAAATTTAAACCTTTTCTTAGTTATTGTGGGGTTGTATATTGTCGTCGATGACTTGAATTTAAATTATTGGAAAAAAAAAATATAATATATGGAAAATAATAATAATATATACCATATCGATATATTGAATGATTATACTTATCTTATATATATGTATATGTCCTTCTTATGTGCGTGACGTGTGTTATATATAGAAATAGGAAATAAAAAAAGGTTAATCAATGGATTTCCAGGTTTATAATATCTATTGAATTAAATGTTATCACTTTGATTTGAATATATATATATATATATATATTTGTGTATTTCACTAATTTTCGTTTTTTTTTCGAATTTCAATTTTTTGCGTATTGTATACGATTGAAAACATATAATTTAAAAAAAAAAAATCAAAAAGATTATCAATAAAATGTTAATGTTGAATAACTTTAGCTATGTATCGTATAATTTATTTATTTTTATTTTTTGAAAATAACTAGAGATTTCAAAATTTAAATAATGGACTCAAAATAATATCGAAATGATTCTATATCAAATGAATCCTTACAATATATCAAATATTATGTAAATTCAGGAAATTATCCTGTAAAAAGTATTTTAATAAAATTATATTAAATAATTTTTAAACATTTATAATAAATCAATTGAGTTACCAATTGTATTGCAAATGTGATATTTACTAGTTTTACTTTTAACTAATATTTTGGTAATAACAAAATAAATATTAAATGAATTAATGTTAAATATTAAATGAATTAAAAAAATTCATTCAATGGAAAAAATAATCAATGAAATTTTATACAATATATATTATGTGAATTTTTTTATATTTAATTAAAAATTGAATTAACGTATTATTAAATATCACAATTGCAATACAATTATTAGTAGATTAATATAATTATGTTAATTTTCTCCCATATAGGTTAAGTGTTAGATTAAGTACTAGATTATAAGTCACATTTGCGCTAGACTTTTCCGAAATAATTTTTGTAAAAGGGGACCACATTATTGAATGGTCCTCATATACTTATTAGAAATAAAAATAATAACAATATATTTATGGATTATACAACAAAACGGAACTGCAACAACTCATTTTTTTATAATAATGATAATAATGAAAAATAGTTCACCATATTCTACCTATGTGTAAACTATCTTCAAAAATTAATCATATAACGATATAATTCATATAATTCCCGTTTAGATGAAAAATATACATATAAAAAAAAGGAATTCAATGATCACAAATAATAAAGAATTGTATAAATGTTTACTATTAAATAATATGAAAATATATCATTTTTGTATAACAAAAATTCGATGGGTATTCTTTTAAGTATATATAGCACTATATGTATTGTGCATTTTTTCTAAATACGAAAATTATATTGCAATTATATTGTGTAGAAAATAGAATTGAAAATAGATTAGAATTTAATTATAATATCATATTTTTATTCACAAAAAAAAACATTTATTAAAAGATCATTCAATATTATATAGATATATAGTTATATATGATTTTGAAGAAATAATTACACTCTTAAATTCTTCTTCTTCTTTTTATATTATTCTTTAAAATGCATCATATTTTGGGTGAGCATCAATACAATAATCAATCCATACGTATGAAAAATCGATAACGAGATATTAAATATAATAAATGTGCGATATTATAGACTAAAATATAAATAAATAAATTAAAAAAAAAATAATATCTTTCATGCTAATGGAATATTTACATATTATTATTATAAACAAAAAAACAACAAAATACAATAAAAGAAAGCCGATATTCAAAAGAAATGTATGAAATAAATAACAGAAAATTAATAAATTAAATTGAATTAAAAAAAATAAACAGCAAAAATATTCAATAATAACAACACACATTAAACCACTATTCGCATATATCATCATCACCATATATAAATCTATATATAAAATACAAGGTGGTTCGTGAGTGAATTGTAAGCTTTAAGTATATTATCATACAATTATTTAATTTGTATTATTGCTCATCATAATAAATAACTAAAAATTGTTATCATCCGGTTTTTTTTACAACAAAAAAAAAATATTGTTTTTCATATAAAAACAGTTTGAAATTTTAAGCGATTGAATAATTGAATTAATTATGATAACAATATTTTTGAACATTATAAATTGTGATAATGTGAATAATGATGAAATTCCTATTAAAAGAAAAATCGCGATTTTCGAAATTGATTGGCTAAAATTCAGGAATGTCCTGATGAAATATATATTGTCATACACACAGGCATTATTTAGAACACTATTATTTCTATTATAAAAGAAAACCATTGATTAAAGAAAAATAATCAGGAAAGCGATTCTTAAAGGATTTTCTATAAACCCAGACATATTTTTATTGAAGAAAAAATATTCTTAAATTTTTCTTATCAATTTAATTCTTAAAGGTCTTTTAAAAAACACCACCATAAATGTTCACTAAAAAAAAACTGGAAACTTGTTTTGCTATTATCTATTTCTATATTATGAATATGAAAATTCATTATTTATTAATTGCATATGCCCACAAATGAAAAAATCAAACATAACATTCTGTACAGTACATATAAAATTATAATATATATATATAGTGAAGTGAATAGATATAGATATAGATTTAGAGATGCGTATATAAAGAAACATGAGAAAGTATAATACCTACATTTTTACGTGTACAATATTATATTAATTTTTTTTTTTTTTTTGCTTTTACTTTTTATCCGATGAGATAAGACATTTATTTCTATAATCCAATTTTATTATATTCATTTGGTAAAATATAAATAAAAAGGTCTATATATGAATGTCATAGAAATACTATTTGTATTTTATACGTACAATATTTGCGATTACAGAAAAATATTAGATCTCTATATAGGTAGATATATTATATGTAAATAATAACGAATCATCTGTGTTGTGTATATCTTTATATATATATATATAAATAAATATAATGATAACTTTTTCGATGACACGTCGTCGAATATTTATTGAAAATTATAATAGTAAACTTTATATGATATGTGTATACAAAAACAAATATATGATATAATAAATATTGCACCTATCAACCATTTATTATACTTTTATATATTTATATACTGTATACTTACACGATATATATTTATATATTTATACTGAATATATATATATATATATAGCATAAATTGCATTATTGCAAATATTAATATTTTTATATCACCTGTACGTGAGAATATTTAACGTATGTATTTAAAATGTTCTATATATAGGCATATACATAGAATATTTACTTTATTCACTATTGAAAGTGTTTTTCATAGATATTTCTTAGATATTATTTAAGTATACATCGTTTAAAAAATTATAAATGTTATTAATACGCAAAAAAATCGATATCGATTGTAATATCAAAAAATCAAACTTTCGAGTGCAATATCTTGAGAATTTTTATTTATCAATTGTTTTTGTGAAATTTTTTCACAATATATTATAATTCATTTTAAATAATTTCTGACGAAAATTTAACCAATATAGTTTTGAAAATTATACACTATATTATACACTACGGCTGTAAAATATTGACGACTGATATTGGACGTGTATTTGAAATAACAATTGAAAATTTTCCAACAATTTAACGATTTTTTTGTATATGTTTTGTATAAGGAAAAGTTTATCAAATTAATTTCTAATTGTAAGTGCGATTTCTTGAAAATTCTGAATACACGCAAATACACGTTTTTAAGATAAAGAATAGCGAGGCGATTAACAATTCAATTGATGTTAATTATTTTTCCAAGTAATTTATGAAATGAATAAAAATTAATGTGGTTGTTGATTAATTATAATATGATGAAATTTGTAAAGAATTCGATAATGATAATAATAATAATAAAAGAATACTGCAAAATCAAAAAAAAAAATTAAATTATATTTTAAATATTTTATACAAAATAATTACTGTTTCTTTAAATTTACTATTATTATATATTTAACATAAAAACTTCATTAAAATATCATTAAATTTCACCATTGCAATATTAATCCAGATTGATAAATACTATTTCCAAATTAGTAATCAATACCATTAGTGCCTTAACGGTTGTGGTTTTAAACCACAACCGTGGTTGACTAACTAGCAACGAGCGGTAATAAAACATTTATTAGGGTAATTTTGTAGAATAAATGTCAGGGTGTTGCAATTTAGTCAATTTAATTTAATTTGCATTTAACAATTTTTGAAAGGGGATCTCACAATGTTTGTAGTGCGATCCCCATAAACTTATTAGAAATACAAAACGATGCATAACGATAAAATCTTATATAGAGGTAATATATAGTTATATATAAAATAGGTATGAACAAATACGATTTAAGAAAAGTATTACAACTATTTATATTCGTTTAATGATATATAGAATTGACAATAAAAATAATTATATGTTATCTAATAAGATTTCGTTTAAGAAAATTGCATAGAGGAATCCCCGAATATATTTTGATTTAAAATTTTATATTATTATTTATGTTCACGTTAAAGTCAAATTACAAGATTCATAACTTGCATTCAATTATTTATGGTAATGATTTTTATTAATAAATTTGAAAAATATATGCGATAGTGAATAGAATAGATTAAAAAATATTGTTTTTAAACATTTTTATTATAATTGCAATGTACTACGTATAAATTCGTAATTTCAATGTAATTAATAATAAAAAAATTATTAAATATATCACAATTGCATTTAGCGGCACCCATACATTTATTAGACATAAAAATAATAATGATATATTTATAGATTTTACTTAATCTCTTAATCCTTAATCTCCAAATCTTCAAATCTCTGTTTTTACATAGCAATAATAATAAAGAAATATAAATTTATTTTAATTTGTTTTCACGATGTTTGAAATGGATGGATTTATAATTTACAAACATTACCGTTTTTTTTTATTGAATAATCTAAAAATCTAACGATTTAAACTGCGAAAATTTGAGTAATAAAAAAATTATATGGACATTCAGAAATGTTTTCCATTTAATTTGATATCGTTGAAGCTAAATTAAGCCAACATTCGCCAGGATCAATATAATATTATTGTTATTGTATACGAAAGAATTGATTTGATTATATTATAATCAAAATTAAATCGTATTTGACCAAGTATTGAAGAAAATATTGTATGCGATGATAAAAAATTAAATGAATTGTATATCTTTGGAAAATATATTTTAATATATTAAAATGATTATTTGTTTTTATATCACCAATTTATTTCAGATGAATGCTTATATATATACATGTATATATGTTTTTGAATATTGTTTGCTGATGACACAATAATTATATTAGACAATAATATATAAATTATATTATATTTTTAAATATTTCCTAAACAATATATAGTTACAGTTCGTTAATTTATTAAATATAAAATATACATAAAAATTTGTTAAAAATATTATTAAATATCACAATTGCATGACTAATTAATTAATATGTTAATAATTTTTAAATGATTAAACAAACTGAGTAAATGAGGCACTTGTTATGGTCTTTTATAATTAGTATTTTTAATTTGATTTTGCGTTTTGCAAGAAAAGTTAAAATGAAAGTTATGAAATAATTTTTTCCCCATAAACTTATTAGAAATAAAAATAAAAAAAATATATATTCTTATACAGATGATGCGGTGGTATAAGTTATACATATAAACAAATATACGATTTAATAAATCATCTATCTACTAAATAATTATAGTAATATATATATATATTTGACAAATATCACGTATGTTATTACGAAATAAAACGGCAATATTAAATATAAGAAGATTGGAAACTTCTCAATTCTGAATTAATGAATCCAAGAAAATCTAATGCAATATTTTACAAGGTTAATTTACAGAATCGATTATAAATATCTTATAACATTATCCAAACGATTGGTTAACGAAAACGTTTTAAGAAATAGAATATTATTTATATATTTTATACAAAGTATTATACGATGATTGTAGGTAAGTAAATATTTGACTATACATATTTTGCATAATTTTGCATAACATAATATATGTATATAAGATGTCTAGATAAACAAATATATTGGTATGGTATTAAATTTAAAGAAACTGAAACATTTATAAAAAACAAAAAAAAAAAGAACCAAATAAATGCATGTTCGAATGTTTATACCAAATAAATGCATATTCGAATGTTTATACAGATTTTGTATAGATATTACTTCAATTTATTCTCAAAGGATATATGTATATATGCAATACATAATATAATAAATTCAATTGTGAACGTATTTTATATACATTGAATATTGTGCATATATACATGAGTTTTTTTTTAACTTTTACAAATAAATATAGAGAATTGTTATCTTGAATTAATAATAGTATCCGCATATTTTCACTATTGCTAGTATATATACTTATTGCTATTATCGATATATATAACATATAAAAATTTGTACAATGAATTTATAGTACGATCGTAAAAGAAAATGTATTAGTCAGCAACATAATAACATTTGAATTTTAGAAAAATATATATATAAATAAAGAAATAAAAAAATGACTGTCCCGCAAACATTTTAAGTATAAATAAAAAACCGCCAAGATTTTCATTTATGTGTAAATCCAAATGCTATATATACATACATATATATATAATCATTTGTTTATCTTTTATATAATATATAAATACATTAAAAAATAGACGATCATATCATATTATATATATATATTATATATATTACTTCTTACACTATAAACACTATTATAAGATTTATGTTAAAAAAGCTTCACTATCTTATAGACAAACTATTCTATTTATATTTATTTATGTTACACATATATACGAAGAAGAAAAAAAAAACAGGGATAACGATTAAAATGTCCGATAAAAAAATAAAGTTACAAAAGGAACAAACTTTTATAATATAACATTTCTTTTCTATTGTATATATTTTGTATATTTGAAAATACACTTTCTTTCTTCACACAGTTTTATTCTTTATTGATACATAATATATGCATAGATGTTTGTTTTTATAGTACCGCATATACACTATATATATATATTTAGGTTTTACAGTTGATTTCTACAGCAATTGGAAAATATAATCAAGGTAATTACGAAAAAGCATTTCCATAGTTAATAGAGCATGAGGAAAATTTAAAAAAAAATGTTCAAGAAGAGTTTTTGATAGATTTTCCATCATAAGAGACATTTTTATTTGTAATTCAAGCCGGATTCTGAATTGATTTCTCATCACCAGCGCTATCAATTGAAAGAAAAAAGCATTCGAAGGAGTTTTTATTATTTTACCTCCCTTCATTGTTTTTCTATTACTATTACTTTTTTCGAAAATCTAATATCTTATAAATAATGGAAATGCTTTCCATTTGGGAATCTTTGTTGGAATTTATGGCAAAAGCTATGGTTGAATTACCTTAAATTGATTGAAAAATATCAGTCTTTAATCAACAAACAAAAATTTTGTAAATATAAATTCACAACATAGTGTAGGTATAGCATAGCATATATATATTTATATATTCTTCATAATAATATATTCGCGTTCTTATCTATATACTGATGGTTTTTTATTTATATATTTTTCTTTTTACATATGATATCGATATATAAAAAATGTATTATACATATATAAATAAAAAATTCTATTTTTTGTTTTTTTATGTATATTATAAACAAACATATTTTATTTTTTTGCCATGTTGTGTTTTTCTTAAAATGGGTTTTGATTGTACTATCATCATCATCATCAACTTACATTTTCAATCATTGCGATTATATATATATGTAAAAAATAAATAAATATACAAAAAGAAAAACGAAGCGAAACGAAGAAATTGTAATGAAGATAAGTTTATGGTATGGAAACTATTTGACTTTTACTGCTTAAAAAAAACATTTTTTTATCTCATATAAAAAACTGATTACTATTATTATATATATATTTAGAACATATAATCTTTATGATGAAAAATTGGATTCTTGTCAACATTTTCCCCATTATATATAAATATATAGATATGGGATTCAATGTCATATGTGTGGGTGATTGGGTGTCATTTAAATGTCTTTTCTTTTTTTTTTTTGTATACGATAACATTTCTTAAAGAATTCGTTAGATATTTCGAATAATATTACATATAGTATATGAATATATTCGTGTTATCAGAAATAAATGTGAATTTTGTATATAAATATATCCTTTTATATATGCCCCCAAATAAAAAAAAAATTATACATTCGTTATATTTATATATTTTTACGCACAAATACAGGCGTTCTATAGTTAAAAGGTGACAACAGTCAAAGAAATAATGGGTGATTCTATATGAGAGAAATATGTCAAATTGTCTTTATATTTTTTGGTTTTCTATCCTTTAATTCCAAAGACCATCGGGAATGTTATAGATATACACCATGGAAAAATTGATCTATTATTGAAATGCAAATATATTATTGATTCATATCGGAAATTTTTTTTTGTAATATATCATAATGATCATTTGTGTTACGTAATTGGACCATTAAAAAAACTGAATTTATTTTTAGGAAATTCTAATTTTAAATCATTTTGGAAGTTGTTTATATAGAACAATTTTGATATAACATATAGCGAATCACTTCACCGGTGCGATGCATGTTACATTTTAGAGTATTCTGTACTACTTTTACATTCTATTTTATATATATGAATACATTGTAATATATATTTGTTGACTATACATATATCACGGAATATTTTTTAAGAATTTCGAAAAATAATAATGTGGTGGGTGAAGCATATATGAAATAATTTTATTATTATTGTGAGAAAGTTGTTTTTTCTTTTCTTTACGTTTTTATTTTATTTTTTTGTCATTGATATACCAAAAAATAATAATGATTTATACAAAACAGAATATAAAAATATATATATATAAACACTATTCTTATAAATAAATGATATTCCTTTTCAATAAAATATTAATAATACGAAATCTCTGTTTGTCTGTATAAATAATATAAACATAAAATCTGATATCAAATGGTTTTTTTTTTATATATGTTTAGTAATAAATTATTTATATAAGTATCATCGCATTATGTTGGTATTTAAATTTTAAATATTACGGGGGTTTATAATGAAAATATATTCACTTTATTGTATGTTTCATTATAAATGCAATGCAATGTCAGAAATTATTCTTAAATATCTATATGCATATATACCATATATAAATTTTGTAAGAGTTTTCATATAAAATACATGAATAAAAATAAATACGGAACTCAATTCTGAATAAATAGCATAAAGGAAATATAAAATATTTGATAGAAATCATCATATTTTTGAAAAATCCTCAATTCTTATCAATTGAGTATTCAGCATCCTCGCATCCGATATTTTACAGTAATTATTAAGATTGCATTATATATATATTGATTATATAATTTTCAAAACGATTGATCATTGAATTTTCAAGATAACCGACTCAAATTGGGTAAAATTTGCCACATAAAGCGTAATAAAAATATTGAATTTCTAGAAACTGAATTCTAAACAAGGCGCCCTAATGAAAGTTTCAACATTCAACTACGATATAGGTCATTTAGAACTCATTATAAATATTACGTAAAGTTTCAAAGATGATTATAGTCAACTAATTTTCAAGATATCGTACTCAGAAATTAATTGGTTAAAATTTTCCATATAAAATACATAAAAAATTGGAAAATTGTTGGAAAATTCACGATTGTAACCAAATTCGTACTAGGGAATCCAATTCAATGCATTCTACAGAGATCTTGTGTATTCAATGAATAGTAATTTTAAAATCCTTTCTTGAACATAAATGGAATTTAATAAATAAAAAAGAATTCATTCATTCATTCATTTCATTCTATGACAAAGAAAAAGAAAATGACTTTCATATGAGCGCAATTTGATGATATATACAAAGAATTGACATTAAATATTAAATATGTGTATAAATATTTTGGAATATTTTACATTTAAAAATATATTCAAATATTTCAAAGAGGAAAGTAAAGAAAAGAAGTATACAGTAATATAAAGCAGGTTTATTTTTTATATAGTATTACAATTTAATCATTACAATAAAGAATATATAGTTTCTTATTTGTTCATTTTTCTTTTCACAAGTATACAATATGATTTATATACGTATAATAATACGTAGTATATATGCACATATGGATGTGATGAATGAGCATATTCTACAATTCACATAGGAAATATATTATAAATTCATACAAAATTTTTATCAAAACGATTTTTTTTCCCATTCTCATATACTTATGTTAAACTTATACGTGTACAATATGCATGTAGAAATAATTTAAAACTTATTATTATGACTCTTACATACCTAATTTTATCATTATTATATGTATAATTTTTTACCATCCCCATTCAGAACTTACACACGCACACACACTCACACGGACAGGCATGAATATTATTGTAAAATGATAACTAAATATATGTTATATCAACAAAGTATGTATTAAAATAAAAACTCATAAATACATCCCACAAACCTACTTCGCCATTCACCCACACTATACTCTTCATCAAAAATATCAGATATCAGGTGAAAAACATATAGTACATACATTTTTAACAATGTTAAAGTATATTTCAAGTACCGGGAAAAGTTATATTTATTTCAGTTTTTCTGTTGTTTTTTTTTCTTGAAAACTGCAATATATAGTATATGGATAAAATTGTGGCAATGTAAAGGATAATTGTGTTAACAAATGAATTAAACAAAATTACTTTGGTTATTATCAATGGGATATACATCTTATTATTTATTACTGTGAATTTTATTTACCCTATTCTTAAATTATTAATAAATCATTGTTACGATAAATTATTATATATATACGTATCATCCGATAAAGTTCACTAATAATTTTTTTCCTGGTGAAAATAAGATGAAAATTGATTGTGTATTAAGATTGAACCAGATTTGAGATTGATTACGATTGAACAACAAATTGTTTTGAACCAAAATATTATTACAATTCAGTGTTAGGAGTATTTTAAAAATTAGCATTTAAATGACTTTTATACGGGTATAACCGAGATAAAAGTATATTGTGTGATAGCCTAGTTTTTATTCTCCTTTATAATTCATATACAGTAATGAATATTAACAAACATTTACAAATGAAATTACTTTATATAGAGAATATTCCGCCTCATTACAATATAATTTAATTTTTTATTTTAAAAGAAAAACTTTGTTATTTAAATGTATTAAATGTAAAAAAATACCTAAATTTAATATTCTATATATATTTATTTATATATATTATAATATTAGTATACTTATTTTTTTTTTTTTTTGAAGAACAAATGAAACTAATAGAATAATAACATTATTAATAAATTATTTTTACTTTTCTCGTATCGTATATATTCAAAATACAATTCGTGTTTTAATACTTTATTTTTTATCTTTATATAACACAAACAAGATATATAATTTCAATTATATTTGCATAAACACATTTAAATAATATAAAATTTTATACATAATTTTTTATTGCGTAAAAAATAAATAAATATTCAATATAAAAAAAAGGCAAAGTAATTTTAAACACCACCATTCTTTTAAAGCTATTCAGTTTGCTAAGCTATGCAGTTTAGTTTTTTTCGTTTTCTATTTTTTTTTTTTATTTTTTGTGGTTTTGTGTAAATTTAAGAAAATAAAATCGAAAAAATGAATTTTCCTTTGCCCATTTGAATTAATTTAAACACAATAACTTTCGACCGATAACTTGATAGAGAGATACAGACATAAATGTTCATATAATATGATGAAGATGATGGATTAGGCGGGGAAAATGGAGGTAAACCAAAAACACTCGATAAACTGGACGGAAAATGTTCATACAGCCGTGGAAATTTGGAATTTTAAATACAGTATTTATTTATTATTAATGAACTAAAAGAAATATACATCGAAAATTTTAATTGTAAATGGAAAATTGAACAGTATAAAGTCTATTGAATATAACGATGATTATGATTATTAGAAACGATTTTATTTTCTATGGTTTTTTTTCCCAAGTTTGGAAAACAACGAGAGTTTTTTTTTATAAATAGCTTCATGAAACTTATTGTGTTGTAAACCTTTTCAAATTTATATTGATTGTATTTAACTGAATGAAAAAATCTCAAATTTATTTTGATTTAGTGTTCATTTGACCACTTTCACACAATAAATATTACATATATATATATATATAAGTTCAATCTCGATTAGTATATATAAATGTATATATAACTTAACTTTTGTGTTAAAAAGAATTATTTTTATTCTTACCAAATATTTATATATCATTATGTCAGTCATAATAACAGATTGGATAAGTTTTTCTTATACACTTATATATAAAATCCTACGTATCATTAAAACAATTTTCACATAAATATTTAACTTTTTTGATAAATTATTATTTTATTTAGTATATGTGAGAGTGAGGGTACGTGTGTATGTTTGTGTATAGTGTCGAGACGGAAAAATTATCTTTATACATATTTCAAAAGGAAAAAAAAAAGAATAATAACATCACTGCAGGTGTTTTCAACAAAAATAAAAAAGGATATTTATATGTATATATATATATATAGAAGAACTAGAGAGTTATAACTTTCCTTTCACATATAATATATAGTACTATAAAAATGTTATAATGTCAGTTTCAGGTGCACACATTTCAAATATATGAAACCATATATATATAATTATATATGTGTAACATAACGTAACATTCATATTATTATAAATATATTGTATATATGCATTATATATATATATATATATATAAATATATATATATATATATAATCTAAATGCATACAATAATACTTATAAGGATATATATATATTGTAGAAAAATATTTTATATGCAATTTCAAGCAAAAAAAACATGTAGAAACAAATAAATCATATTCTTTTAAATAAAATAATGTTGATATTTTATTTTATTTGACATGGTGTGTTGACGTTCTTTATATATATATATTATTCTATATATACATTGCCGAACCAACAAAATAAAATGCAGAAATAATTCTCAATTTGTATAATTATTCTAATTTGATATAGTTAAAATTAAATTCTGACTTGATATTAAACAATTCCACCTGAAATTCGAATCCTATATACTACGTGAAAAATTATTTCTGTTACATTCACAATGCTCATTTTGGCACAAAATTAACGAATTTTCCATGAAGTCGTAAGGCATATAAATACAAACTAATTATGAAATCAACAATCGTGAATAAATTATATTGCATCGGACAGTCGGACAAACCAATCATCCATTTATATAAGAACATTAAAATAAAAGTCAGGCATATATATACAGTTGATATACAATTTTGTAATAAAATATTCAACAACAAAAAAAATAAAAAATAGGCTAAAGGGGTTAACGATAATAAAAAACCTTGCAAGTCGCAGTTTTGAACATTAAAGAAAATATAAGTAAAATTGAAAAGTCTATATATACATAAAATAAACCATCACAAATATTTATGTGCTTATTTTGTTTTCTTATTTATATATTATGTATACCATATATATTCAGCACCGCAGAGAGGATTACCATGGTGCGACGATCCGACGATATAAAGTATCAAAATATATATTATATATGCGTGTAAAATAAAAAAAAAATCCTATATACATGTGTTACAAAAAAAAAATAAATAAATAAATAGGATATATGTTTGGTTGTTGGTTGGTACGATGATAAAACTTATGTTTTTTTTTTTTTGTTAAATTCTTATTTATAATTCAAGTTAAGATGAGGATTTCAACCAATAACAAACAACAAAAAAATCACATATTTATATATAAACTATGAAAACATATATATAATTTTTTTTAAACAATTCCATAACCTATATATATCTATCCTATATAAATATATTTGTATTTATTTTGTGATATGTAAAATATTTATTGTTCTATACGAGATTATCTTTTTCTATAATAATATACCTATGCCAAACGATATATATTCTTGTTGGTTAAATTATATACAACATATCCTTGTTATTATGTTTTTTTGTATCTATCCAAATTGTATATAAGAGTGTTTTAGTAAGAAAAAATCACTAACGAAAATATATTTTCCTTTCGTTTATATATTATTTAACTATTTTGTTATTTTGCATTATTATTTATTTCACATATTTATGCATATAATATAATAAAATGTATATTTTTTTTCTTTTTTTTTAATGTATTCTTTTCTTATATATCATTTGAATTACCTTTTATACTTTTTTATAATAAATATGAATGGTATTATATATATATATATATATATATATATATATAAAACAAAAACTCTGTCTTTCTATTCCACTATAAAAATTTATATACATAAAAATATGTGAAAAGAAATTGGCTCAAAGACGAATGGATCATTTCGAATGACAAAATATTACATAAAATCTGCGAATTTCCATGAAATAATCGGTATAATATAAGAGTAACTCTACTAGATAACTATTTGAAAAGTTTTCAATTGTTTTTTAAATCATGTAACAATTTGAGATCAATTCTGTCAAATATTATATAATGATTATAAGAGTTTTTGATTGAGGTGACTAGATTTAGAAAATGGAAGAATTTTCCTTAGATTTTCATAATTTTCTCATATAGAATGTATATGAATAATATCATCAAATCAATCAATTACGCGATTTCTTTAAAATTTGTTATTCAATCAGACAGTAAAAAGATTTTACCAAATATATTTCGAATTAATTTAATATTAATGTTGGCATTTTTCATTACATATGCTTTGGTAATCCACAATCAATGTCCAATTTTATTTATTAAGCGAATAAAGAACTCTTTGAATCGTCAAATCTTTTAAATAGCTCACATTTTAATTCATTATTACATAATAAATTTTCATAAAATCAACCAAAAAAAAAAGGATTCTGTATAAAAAAAGGAAAAATTAAACAAATCTGATTGCATAAAATTTAAAACAATATTATTTTTAAATATCGAAATTTTGTAACGCGTTGTTTATATATTTCTATATAAAGACATATACATTTTTTATTGCAAGATGGCAATTAAATTTTTATATTCCTCGAAAAATATGTTAAGAAACGTATTTAAAATAAAACAAACTTATAATTCTATATATTATTATTTGCTATAGTTATATTTGCCATATTAATATGTTTAACTTTTATACGATATTTTTTTTTAAACAATTATTACCATCTTATATAATATGTAGAGCTATATAGGTATATAAAATATATATATATATACATATTCTATAAATTTTAAGAAATCTAATACTCCAATTCATATCCTATCCATATAAATGAATATATATAATATCTGTGTGTATTGTATATATATATATAGAACAATGAACATATGATATAATTAGTATAAGAACTCACAATCTATATAATATTCCTGTATTTTTATATTAAATATATATAGTATAGTTATTATATATACATATAGCATTTATATATATAATAATGTAATATTATTACAATAAGTTTGTGATTTCATTTTATTATCTCGTAGCTTTTTATTCTGCATTGATTGCATGTATATATACAAATATTTATTCATGCCTATATCTATATATATACTTATGATATATAAACATATATATATAATTTTATCCACCTTGCATATATGTGAACATGAACATGAACATATAAGAAGAAAATATATATATATTCATTTAAAGTATATTTCATATATACTATATAGATATAGTATTTTATACAATAAAGTAAAATTTACATTTTCTGTATATAAATATCTTTTATATACAAATATGTTTTACATATATATATCTATCTATATATGGTAAAGAAGACTGTTCTTATATGAACCATAAAATTGTTAGCTACATAACAGATTTTATGTTAGTTTTGGTTTTTGTTATTTTATATATATAATAATATCAACATATACCCATTTATGTTTCGATATTTCGTACAATAAATGTCAAAAATTATGATAAGATATGGAAGTTTTTATTATAGTTATGCATGCATTCCATTTCTTAAATTGTAAATGTATTGAAAAGCAATGCAATGTTAGTATATGGAATACTGAATATTCATGTATTTATAGGTATATTAAATAGACTTTAAATAGATTATCTGTTTTTATATTGTTGTATATACAATATACGATTGCTAAAATCGGTAAATTTCAAATCTTTGAAAAGAAATTCTAAAAATTAGAAATAAATCAAAGCTCTGCAAAATATTTCTTAACATATAATAATGCTTAACTATTTTTATTTTTAATGCCGAATTCAACATATGGATCATGTTATCGGTTTCTATAAGATTATTTTTCTTTAATTCATGATTCCATTATGTGAAAAATTTTAGATTGAATAATATATAATCAAATTTGTGGTTGAAAAAGTTCATAATCTTATAACCTATACTGTATGAATTATATATTTAATGAATACCGGATTTATCCTTATATATTTAGAGATTACCACATCATATATATATATTTGTTATGTATAGTATAGAATTTATATACACAGCAAATTCAAAACAGTTTGAAATAAATTGTCAGAAGAATAATATAAGATTTTATCTTTTATAATAAACGCTATACGCTATATATGTATATAGTTTAATACCGCACCATAATTATATAATAGAATGAAAAATAAAATTACATGATACAAAATATATATATATTATTTTAAACACCACCACCATAAATGTATTTGATAATGTTGAAATGCATCGCAACACATGGCAAAGCAAAAATTTGTTAAACTATAATTGTATTGTATATATATATGGATTTGATTCTATTATATATACGTTTTTAAATTTAAATTAAATCTAATATCAAATTCGACTTTATCAAAATATCAAATCGCTAGAATTTTATCGTTATCAAATTTAATCTTTTCCATATATGTTCCAAATTCACTTTATTCTGTATCAAATTCACACATTTTTTTGCATTAATATTTTAAGGTTTTTCCATATCACATTTGATATACCAAAGTCAATTTTTCAGTATTTAATTTAATTAAAATTTAAGTAGACGCGATTCACAATAATGTTAATGGGAAAAATACAATTAAGAAGGATTTTTGAAAGGTTTTCAATCAAAAAACAATAAATGTTAAGGAAGGATATTTGAATTTCTATTAGCAGAAAAAATATCCATATTAAAAGAATCCATATTAAAAGAAAATTCTTGAAAGATTTTCATTCAGAATATGAAATATACGAATGGGAAAGCTTTTTGAAGGATTTTTTATTATGTAAAAAACCTTTCCTCTACATATAAATATGCAGTAAACATTTTAGAGAAGATTATTCTATATTGAAGAAAACAATTATTCCTCTGAAGATTTTTAAATTATTCGCTATCATCAAAATCATCATCAGAAAAATGATAATATTTTTTAAATAATTTACCACAAACCAAAATTTCGCTTATAAAGAAATGTAGATATAAAAAGAATTTATTTGCATTTATCTTTAAATATAAACAAGATTGCAAATCCGCTTAAGCAAAATTGCATATATACATGTGATAATAGAGCTGAATGAATATATATATATTGATAAAATTACTATTTTCTCATGTGTCTGCATATTTATTATTATTATTATTATTATTAATATGTGATAAGACAGCTATATAATATCGTATCATCTATATAGATATAATAAGAGACAAAAATTGAATGAAAAGTATAAGATTATTAAAATGATGTATCTGATATAAATAGGTAAATAAAAATTTGTATATCCCGACAAATATTAATAAAAAAATAAATAAATATTTGATGACATTTTCCTGTCATTCAGTATACAGTTTTATATATAAAATGTTCTATAATATATAAAATAAAAAAATATATTCTCATAAAATTCTTATTTCATCTTATTTGCTATTTAACTATTTTTTTTATATTATTTCTATGTATTATATAATAAATATTTCATTCATATTTTTTCTTTATTAAATTTTCTTCTACTACTTTATATATATATTGTATATCAATCTCAAAATCATTTTATTTTGTTTGTTTTTTTTTCTTTTTTTTATTATTCTGCTTCATATACAAAACATTTTATTTTTTATGATAAATAGATTTCAAAAACGTATTATGTCTATATATTCTACTCTAGATATATTTTCTATTCGTTTATATTCTATTTTATTTTATAATAATATATTTCAAATTTTAACTTTAAAATATGATCAAATATATATTTTATGTATTTGAAATTGATGAAAAATGTAAAGAATTTTATGTATACAAAATTGAAATAATATTAATATGTATGTATAAAAGGCAGAAGCAGCAGCAGCATCCTATATATTCATTGAAATAGAAATTGAATTCATGTATTATAATATTTTTTCATGCAGCAAAATTTAGAAGAATAGAAAAATTATAAATCGAAATTTTACATTTATAAGATTGGTATGCATTTAACAAAGGGTTTTTTTTAATTTTAAATTCAACCTTTTCGTGATTTTATATTTGTTTAAGAGATTGACAGGTATATTAAATATAAATGAAAATTATTTAAATATAATATAATTATATCGACTATTTGACTATTTGTAAATAAAATTACAAGTTGTTTTATATTTGTACAGGATAAATTATTGGAAATTACAATGTTTTACTTTTCTATTTGTTTGATTTAAAATATTAGAAAAAATGTTTATTGTAATACAGATTTGTTGATAGAACATTTAATAGTTATTAATATATTTATGAAATTACAGTACTAGAAGAAACAGCGCGCCTTGTTTAGAATAACATTTTCAAGTTTATTTAATTAATTCCATGCAGAGTTAATTCTTATAAACTTTATTGACAGAGTTCATGAATTTGTATATCGTTTAAGTTCTATTCTATAAAACAAAGTGAAAAGAAAAATGATTACAAAATTTCAAATTTAAATTAATTAGAAATAGAACGAGATATATTTAAGAATTACATTTATATATATATCTATTTGAAGGAGAGGAAGAGATTTGAGGAAACAACTTTCCGATAAAATAAGTGAATTGTTTATCGAGCCTTTAATATGTCTAGCAAAAGTTAGTTGTTTAACATTTTATAAATTCAAAGCGATTAATACACGTATTGGAATTTTTGAAATATTTTTGTAAGTTCTAATTTTACAAATTCAATCAAGATTGAATTTATAAATCAGATAATATGGTAAATTTAAATTTTTTCTGGTATATTTCAATCCTTTACAGATGTTATTTATATATATGTTATATAAAGATATCTGATATTATTTTTAACTTGATTTATTTTATGTATATATATGTTTTAGATATATATATATATATATATATATATATAGTAAAATAGCAGAATATATTCAAACCGATCGAGTACATTATATATTATAATGAACATTATATTTTATTCTTACAGGTATATAAATAAAAATTATATAAACGATCAGTATATAAATAGCAATTTTCTGCTACATATAGATTGTATATTATATTTGCAATATATTTATATTTAATGTGCTGTATAGTTGAAATGTTGAAATGGTTAAGAATTGAAATTGGTTTTTTAAAATAAAATGAATTGTGTAATATATATTTATATATATAAAAGTACTTATTCTACTGACTGATATATATTTATACATATATATATATACAATAAAAATGTATATAGTAAATTTTTTTATAGTCCTTATACAAGGCTCGAGAAAATTGTGAGATTGTGTCGGGAAGATTTTCTAAAAAAAAAAAAAAAACAGTATTCATCAAATGAATTTTATGAAATTTACTAAATAGATTTAGGTATATTAATTTTATATATTATTTCAATTCAAGTTCATACAAAATTTTGATATACAAGAATTATATTCTAATAGATATATGTTCTATCAATTGCCATATATATAATTTATGATGTAAACAAACTTAGTACAATATTTTACATTTAAACTGTTTTTGATTTGTACAGAGAGATGATAGAATTGTGTCAATAATATATAATACTATATATATATATTATATATACGTATATAAGATAAAGATGAATTCTAACGATATAAATATATAAATGTTATATGTATTATAAAGACTTATTGCAAATTGATGATATCCCATCATAATATGTATGTATATGGTAAAAAAGAAATATCCATATGTATATGTTATATGTACTATATATAGTTTTTAATAGAAATTTCTGTAGTATTCGTAACACTTATAATACAATATTTTATATTGGCTGTTTTTTTTTTTTTTGCATTTAACATTTTTATAGAAAATTTTTTTATATATTGAACAAATTAAATGATTGTGTCTATACCTTTTTATGAGTGGGTGAATGTTTTATGAGTTTGTATTTCTTCGATTACTATTTATTTTTTTTTATTTCAAATGTACTATCTGGCACTATAGAAAAATACATTATACATAAATATATTTTTCAAGAATGTATAAGATTAAAATGTTAAATCAAACGTGTAATTCAAATGTTATATCTTTAAATTGTATATATAATGAATATAAAATGAGGTCACATTTAAATTAAACAAATTTATCTAAATAAATGATTTCTTATTTTATAATCAATATAAATGTTAAAAAAAATACAATTTGGAATTGGAAATTTTTTTCCAATTTGTTGAAAAATAATGAGTTTTTACTTTTTAGGTATCTTCTTTGTCTTTATATATTGATTGAGTATTGAATAGATTTTCTTCAAAATAAATCACTTTTAAAGATCAATTAATGGTGTTATAAAATTAAAACAAATTTTGTTCGGAAAATTATACAGAATTTCTTTTAATAAATTTAGTTTTACAGAACTTTTTTCAGAAAACTTTATAACGTTTTAATTGGAAAATATTATACGGAATTTTCTTAAAAAACGCAAAAATATATAGAAATAAATTTAGAAACTAATCCAAGTTTCACGGATATTATATTCTACCTCAAATTTATAATGTGAAAGTTGCTATGAACATTTACCAGGAAAATAACTATTATTTTTATCCAACAACACACAGTTTAATAACAAATTTTTTTTAGAAATTCATCGCATCAATAAGAAATTCAAATTTGAATTATAATACAATTAAAAAAAATCAATTTTATCCACATTTTATGTATTTATAAGAATTTATCGATTAATATATCATTAAATACATTAATATATAGCATTTGAATATTGATTTACATATTTTTTTATAATAGTATATCTTTCGCCTACAACCGGCGATTGGTTGCCGCGTCTAACCATAACAGTTGTTGGTTTCATAATTTTTTTTATGGTGTCGGTAATTAGCCAAGTACGACTCACCGCATGGGAAAATATGCAATTCTGTGTGAAACATTCAAATTTGAGAATAACCGAATCCAAGACCGCAAAATTTTCGAATAACTTTAAGTTTGCGTTTTTTTTTTTATGAACTACACCACAGAGTCATATTATAATATGAGTATCTAAATCTTTATATTAATGGTGGTTTTTTTATTTTTTTCCTTACAAAGTTTATTTATTTTTTTTAAAGAAAAATTTATTATTTGCAACTTTGCAATTTGCATTTTATTTCCCCATACTCTTATATTTGTAGTTTATATGTAAAAATATTTTATCTATATATAGTATTTCTTTAATAATAGTTTTATTATGTATATATGTATGTTGCTATGATATAGAGATGATATAAATTGTTATTTTTGCATTTTTTTCCTTAATGCACTTGAAGCAAAAACGATATTATATTCAAATATAGATATATATACGAAGAAATGTTAACAAGAACGGTTTTTATATATATGTAGGTATATTAAATAATGTGAAGATTTGCATTGAGGTTGTTATAAATCCTTTTATTATATTCTAATATGTATTTTGCAGAATTTTAACTATACATAACAACCAGCGATAATATGATATATATTACGTGAACATCTTTAATAAAAAAAAATAAAAAATAAAAAGCACAAGTAGCTATCGAGCGAAAGTCCAAAAGAAACCACTTTTATGGAGTTTAGAAAAAAAATAATATCTTGAATTTTTTTCCTTCGACTTAGGACAATTTATCTTCTTTATCTATTGATATATTTATATCAATATAGCCAATTGCATACAAGAATTCTTTAAATAAGTACGAAATTCAAAAAATAAAATTCAAACTATAATAGGTATATATAAAAATTTATTAAATAAGTAAAAGAAATGAAATTAACTTATTTTCTCGGAAAACTTATATGAAATCGACTAAAGTGATACAAGAAGACCTTTAGTAATTTTTTTGTGATCTTTTTAAATATGCAATAAAATTTATTAGTCCACTTGGAAAGTGTTTGAGTATTGACCATTTTTGGGAAATAATTGCATTTATCAATAGGATTTATTTTGAAATGTCTATATAATTTTATTTTATTCTTAAAGTGCTTTAAAATACCTTTCTTTTGATGGCCTAATCATAAAGATTGGTTACCTGGTTGGGAAATTACAATAATTTGAAAATGAGGAAAATTTTCAATAATTTAACATAAAAAAAGATGATTTATTTTGACTTAAAAGTGGAAAATCTCGGAAAACTTATATGAAAGCGACTAAAGTGAAACAAGAAGACCTTTAGTAATTTTTTATGATCTTTTTAAATATGCAATAAAATGTATTAGTCCACTTGAAAAGTGTTTGAGTATTGACAATTTTTGGGAAATAATTGCATTTATCAATAGTATTTATTTTGAAATGTCTATATAATTTTATTTTATTCTTAAAGTGCTTTAAAATACCTTTCTTTTGATGGTCTAATCATAAAGATTGGTTACCTGGTTGGGAAA
This sequence comes from Dilophus febrilis, assembly GCA_958336335.1. NCBI lineage: Eukaryota > Metazoa > Arthropoda > Insecta > Diptera > Bibionidae > Dilophus > Dilophus febrilis. The sequence continues at coordinate 42,797,526 of OY284470.1, read as the reverse complement.
TTACAATAATTTGAAAATGAGGAAAATTTTCAATAATTTAACATAAAAAAGATGATTTATTTTTACTTAAAAGTGGAAAATCTCGGAAAACTTATATGAAAGCGACTAAAATGATACAAGAAGACCTTTAGTAATTTTTTATGATCTTTGTAAATATGCAATAAAATGTATTAGTCCACTTGAAAAGTGTTTGAGTATTGACAATTTTTGGGAAATAATTGCATTTATCAATAGGATTTATTTTGAAATGTCTATATAATTTTATTTTATTCTTAAAGTGCTTTAAAATACCGTTCTTTTGATGGTCTAATCATAAAGATTGGTTACCTGGTTGGGAAATTACAATAATTTGAAAATGAGGAAAATTTTCAATAATTTAACATAAAAAAAGATGATTTATTTTTACTTAAAAGTGGAAAATCTCGGAAAACTTATATGAAAGCGACTAAATTGATACAAGAAGACCTTTAGTAATTTTTTATGATCTTTTTAAATATGCAATAAAATGTATTAGTCCACTTGGAAAGTGTTTGAGTATTGACAATTTTTGGAAATAATTGCATTTATCAATAGGATTTATTTTGAAATGTCTATATAATTTTATTTTATTCTTAAAGTGCTTTAAAATACCTTTCTTTTGATGGTCTAATCATAAAGATTGGTTACCTGGTTGGGAAATTACAATAATTTGAAAATGAGGAAAATTTTCAATAATTTAACATAAAAAAAGATGATTTATTTTTACTTAAAAGTGGAAAATCTCGGAAAACTTATATGAAAGCGACTAAAGTGATACAAGAAGACCAATTTTTTATGATCTTTTTAAATATGCAATAAAATATATTGGTCCACTTGGAAAGTGATTGAGTATTGACAATTTTTTGAAATAATTGCATTTATCAATAGGATTTATTTTGAAATTTCAATTTAACTACATTTTATTCTTAAAGTGCTTTAAAATACCTTTCTTTTGATGGTCTAATCATAAAGATTGGTTACCTGGTTGGGAAATTACAATAATTTGAAAATGAGGAAAATTTTCAATAATTTAACATAAAAAAAGATGATTTATTTTTACTTAAAAGTGGAAAATCTCGGAAAACTTATATGAAAGCGACTAAAGTGATACAAGAAGACCTTTAGTAATTTTTTATGATCTTTTTAAATATGGAATAAAATGTATTAGTCCACTTGAAAAGTGTTTGAGTATTGACAATTTTTGGGAAATAATTGCATTTATCAATAGTATTTATTTTGAAATGTCTATATAATTTTATTTTATTCTTAAAGTGCTTTAAAATACCTTTCTTTTGATGGTCTAATCATAAAGATTGGTTACCTGGTTGGGAAATTACAATAATTTGAAAATGAGAAAAATTTTCAATAATTTAACATAAAAAAAGATGATTTATTTTTACTTAAAAGTGGAAAATCTCGGAAAACTTATATGAAAGCGACTAAAGTGATACAAGAAGACCTTTAGTAATTTTTTATGATCTTTTTAAATATGCAATAAAATGTATTAGTCCACTTGAAAAGTGTTTGAGAATTGACAATTTTTGGGAAATAATTGCATTTATCAATAGTATTTATTTTGAACTGTCTATAAAATTTTATTTTATTCTTAAAGTGCTTTAAAATACCTTTCTTTTGATGGTCTAATCATAAAGATTGGTTACCTGGTTGGGAAATTACAATAATTTGAAAATGAGGAAAATTTTCAATAATTTAACATAAAAAAGATGATTTATTTTTACTTAAAAATGGAAAATCTCGGAAAACTTATATGAAAGCGACTAAAATGATACAAGAAGACCTTTAGTAATTTTTTATGATCTTTTTAAATATGCAATAAAATGTATTAGTCCACTTGAAAAGTGTTTGAGTATTGACAATTTTTGGGAAATAATTGCATTTATCAATAGGATTTATTTTGAAATGTCTATATAATTTTATTTTATTCTTAAAGTACTTTAAAATACCGTTCTTTTGATGATCTAATCATAAAGATTGGTTACCTGGTTGGGAAATTACAATAATTTGAAAATGAGAAAAATTTTCAATAATTTAACATAAAAAAAGATGATTTATTTTTACTTAAAAGTGGAAAATCTCGGAAAACTTATTTGAAAGCGACTAAATTGATACAAGAAGACCTTTAGTAATTTTTTATGATCTTCTTAAATATGCAATAAAATGTATTAGTCCACTTGAAAAGTGTTTGAGTATTGACAATTTTTGGGAAATAATTGCATTTATCAATAGGATTTATTTTGAAATGTCTAAATAATTTGATTTTATTCTTAAAGTGCTTTAAAATACCTTTCTTTTGATGGTCTAATCATAAAGATTGGTTACCTGGTTGGGAAATTACAATAATTTGAAAATGAGAAAAATTTTCAATAATTTAACATAAAAAAAGATGATTCATTTTTACTTAAAAGTGGAAAATCTCGGAAAACTTATATGAAAGCGACTAAAATGATACAAGAAGACCTTTAGTAATTTTTTATGATCATCTTAAATATGGAATAAAATGTATTAGTCCACTTGAAAAGTGTTTGAGTATTGACAATTTTTGGGAAATAATTGCATTTATCAATAGTATTTATTTTGAAATGTCTATATAATTTTATTTTATTCTTAAAGTGCTTTAAAATACCTTTCTTTTGATGGTCTAATCATAAAGATTGGTTACCTGGTTGGGAAATTACAATAATTTGAAAATGAGGAAAATATTCAATAATTTAACATAAAAAAGATGATTTATTTTTACTTAAAAGTGGAAAATCTCGGAAAACTTATATTAAAGCGACTAAAGTGATACAAGAAGACCTTTAGTAATTTTTTATGATCTTTTTAAATATGCAATAAAATGTATTAGTCCACTTGGAAAGTGTTTGAGTATTGACAATTTTTGGAAATAATTGCATTTATCAATAGGATTTATTTTGAAATTTCAATTTAACTTCATTTTATTCTTAAAGTGCTTTAAAATACCTTTCTTTTGATGGTCTAATCATAAAGATTGGTTACCTGGTTGGGAAATTACAATAATTTGAAAATGAGAAAAATTTTCAATAATTTAACATAAAAAAAGATGATTTATTTTTACTTAAAAGTGGAAAATCTCGGAAAACTTATATGAAAGCGACTAAAGTGATACAAGAAGACCTTTAGTAATTTTTTATGATCTTTTTAAATATGCAATAAAATGTATTAGTCCACTTGAAAAGTGTTTGAGTATTGACAATTTTTGGGAAATAATTGCATTTATCAATAGGATTTATTTTGAAATGTCTAAATAATTTGATTTTATTCTTAAAGTGCTTTAAAATACCTTTCTTTTGATGGTCTAATCATAAAGATTGGTTACCTGGTTGGGAAATTACAATAATTTGAAAATGAGGAAAATTTTCAATAATTTAACATAAAAAAGATGATTTATTTTTACTTAAAAGTGGAAAATCTCGGAAAATTTATATGAAAGCGACTAAAGTGATACAAGAAGACCTTTACTAATTTTTTATGATCTTTTTAAATATGCAATAAAATGTATTGGTCCACTTGGAAAGTGATTGAGTATTGACAATTTTTGGGAAATAATTGCATTTATCAATAGGATTTATTTTGAAATGTCTATATAATTTTATTTTATTCTTAAAGTACTTTAAAATACCGTTCTTTTGATGATCTAATCATAAAGATTGGTTACCTGGTTGGGAAATTACAATAATTTGAAAATGAGGAAAATTTTCAATAATTTAACATAAAAAAAGATGATTTATTTTTACTTAAAAGTGGAAAATCTCGGAAAACTTATATGAAAGCGACTAAAGTGATACAAGAAGACCAATTTTTTATGATCTTTTTAAATATGCAATAAAATATATTGGTCCACTTGGAAAGTGATTGAGAATTGACAATTTTTTGAAATAATTGCATTTATCAATAGGATTTATTTTGAAATTTCAATTTAACTTCATTTTATTCTTAAAGTGCTTTAAAATACCTTTCTTTTGATGGTCTAATCATAAAGATTGGTTACCTGGTTGGGAAATTACAATAATTTGAAAATGAGGAAAATTTTCAATAATTTAACATAAAAAAAGATGATTTATTTTTACTTAAAAGTGGAAAATCTCGGAAAACTTATATGAAAGCGACTAAAGTGATACAAGAAGACCTTTAGTAATTTTTTATGATCTTTTTAAATATGCAATAAAATGTATTAGTCCACTTGAAAAGTGTTTGAGTATTGACAATTTTTGGGAAATAATTGCATTTATCAATAGTATTTATTTTGAAATGTCTCTATAATTTTATTTTATTCTTAAAGTGCTTTAAAATACCTTTCTTTTGATGGTCTAATCATAAAGATTGGTTACCTGTTTGGGAAATTACAATAATTTGAAAATGAGGAAAATTTTCAATAATTTAACATAAAAAAAGATGATTTATTTTTACTTAAAAGTGGAAAATCTCGGAAAATTTATATGAAAGCGACTAAAGTGATACAAGAAGACCTTTAGTAATTTTTTATGATCTTTTTAAATATGCAATAAAATGTATTGGTCCACTTGGAAAGTGATTGAGTATTGACAATTTTTGGGAAATAATTGCATTTATCAATAGGATTTATTTTGAAATGTCTATATAATTTTATTTTATTCTTAAAGTACTTTAAAATACCGTTCTTTTGATGATCTAATCATAAAGATTGGTTACCTGGTTGGGAAATTACAATAATTTGAAAATGAGGAAAATTTTCAATAATTTAACATAAAAAAAGATGATTTATTTTTACTTAAAAGGGAAAACTTATATGAAAGCGACTAAAGTGATACAAGAAGACCTTTAGTAATTTTTTATGATCTTTTTAAATATGCAATGAAATATATTGGTCCACTTGGAAAGTGATTGAGAATTGACAATTTTTTGAAATAATTGCATTTATCAATAGGATTTATTTTGAAATTTCAATTTAACTTCATTTTATTCTTAAAGTGCTTTAAAATACCTTTCTTTTGATGGTCTAGTCATAAAGATTGGTTACCTGGTTGGGAAATTACAATAATTTGAAAATGAGGAAAATTTTCAATAATTTAACATAAAAAAAGATGATTTATTTTTACTTAAAAGTGGAAAATCTCGGAAAACTTATATGAAAGCGACTAAAGTGATACAAGAAGACCTTTAGTAATTTTTTATGATCTTTTTAAATATGCAATAAAATGTATTAGTCCACTTGAAAAGTGTTTGAGTATTGACAATTTTTGGGAAATAATTGCATTTATCAATAGGATTTATTTTGAAATGTCTATATAATTTTATTTTATTCTTAAAGTACTTTAAAATACCGTTCTTTTGATGAACTAATCATAAAGATTGGTTACCTGGTTGGGAAATTACAATAATTTGAAAATGAGGAAAATTTTCAATAATTTAACATAAAAAACGATGATTTATTTTTACTTAAAAGTGGAAAATCTCGGAAAACTTATATGAAAGCGACTAAAGTGATACAAGAAGACCTTTAGTAATTTTTTATGATCTTTTTAAATATGCAATAAAATGTATTAGTCCACTTGAAAAGTGTTTGGGTATTGACAATTTTTGGGAAATAATTGCATTTATCAATAGGATTTATTTTGAAATGTCTAAATAATTTGATTTTATTCTTAAAGTGCTTTAAAATACCTTTCTTTTGATGGTCTAATCATAAAGATTGGTTACCTGGTTGGGAAATTACAATAATTTGAAAATGAGAAAAATTTTCAATAATTTAACATAAAAAAAGATGATTTATTTTTACTTAAAAGTGGAAAATCTCGGAAAACTTATTTGAAAGCGACTAAATTGATACAAGAAGACCTTTAGTAATTTTTTATGATCTTTTTAAATATGCAATAAAATGTATTAGTCCACTTGAAAAGTGTTTGAGTATTGAGAATTTTTGGGAAATAATTGCATTTATCAATAGGATTTATTTTGAAATGTCTAAATAATTTGATTTTATTCTTAAAGTGCTTTAAAATACCTTTCTTTTGATGGTCTAATCATAAAGATTGGTTACCTGGTTGGGAAATTACAATAATTTGAAAATGAGAAAAATTTTCAATAATTTAACATAAAAAAAGATGATTCATTTTTACTTAAAAGTGGAAAATCTCGGAAAACTTATATGAAAGCGACTAAAATGATACAAGAAGACCTTTAGTAATTTTTTATGATCATCTTAAATATGGAATAAAATGTATTAGTCCACTTGAAAAGTGTTTGAGTATTGACAATTTTTGGGAAATAATTGCATTTATCAATAGTATTTATTTTGAAATGTCTCTATAATTTTATTTTATTCTTAAAGTGCTTTAAAATACCTTTCTTTTGATGGTCTAATCATAAAGATTGGTTACCTGGTTGGGAAATTACAATAATTTGAAAATGAGGAAAATATTCAATAATTTAACATAAAAAAGATGATTTATTTTTACTTAAAAGTGGAAAATCTCGGAAAACTTATATTAAAGCGACTAAAGTGATACAAGAAGACCTTTAGTAATTTTTTATGATCTTTTTAAATATGCAATAAAATGTATTAGTCCACTTGGAAAGTGTTTGAGTATTGACAATTTTTGGAAATAATTGCATTTATCAATAGGATTTATTTTGAAATTTCAATTTAACTTCATTTTATTCTTAAAGTGCTTTAAAATACCTTTCTTTTGATGGTCTAATCATAAAGATTGGTTACCTGGTTGGGAAATTACAATAATTTGAAAATGAGAAAAATTTTCAATAATTTAACATAAAAAAAGATGATTTATTTTTACTTAAAAGTGGAAAATCTCGGAAAACTTATATGAAAGCGACTAAAGTGATACAAGAAGACCTTTAGTAATTTTTTATGATCTTTTTAAATATGCAATAAAATGTATTAGTCCACTTGAAAAGTGTTTGAGTATTGACAATTTTTGGGAAATAATTGCATTTATCAATAGGATTTATTTTGAAATGTCTAAATAATTTGATTTTATTCTTAAAGTGCTTTAAAATACCTTTCTTTTGATGGTCTAATCATAAAGATTGGTTACCTGGTTGGGAAATTACAATAATTTGAAAATGAGGAAAATTTTCAATAATTTAACATAAAAAAGATGATTTATTTTTACTTAAAAGTGGAAAATCTCGGAAAATTTATATGAAAGCGACTAAAGTGATACAAGAAGACCTTTACTAATTTTTTATGATCTTTTTAAATATGCAATAAAATGTATTGGTCCACTTGGAAAGTGATTGAGTATTGACAATTTTTGGGAAATAATTGCATTTATCAATAGGATTTATTTTGAAATGTCTATATAATTTTATTTTATTCTTAAAGTACTTTAAAATACCGTTCTTTTGATGATCTAATCATAAAGATTGGTTACCTGGTTGGGAAATTACAATAATTTGAAAATGAGGAAAATTTTCAATAATTTAACATAAAAAAAGATGATTTATTTTTACTTAAAAGTAGAAAATCTCGGAAAACTTATATGAAAGCGACTAAAGTGATACAAGAAGACCAATTTTTTATGATCTTTTTAAATATGCAATAAAATATATTGGTCCACTTGGAAAGTGATTGAGAATTGACAATTTTTTGAAATAATTGCATTTATCAATAGGATTTATTTTGAAATTTCAATTTAACTTCATTTTATTCTTAAAGTGCTTTAAAATACCTTTCTTTTGATGGTCTAATCATAAAGATTGGTTACCTGGTTGGGAAATTACAATAATTTGAAAATGAGGAAAATTTTCAATAATTTAACATAAAAAAAGATGATTTATTTTTACTTAAAAGTGGAAAATCTCGGAAAACTTATATGAAAGCGACTAAAGTGATACAAGAAGACCTTTAGTAATTTTTTATGATCTTTTTAAATATGCAATAAAATGTATTAGTCCACTTGAAAAGTGTTTGAGTATTGACAATTTTTGGGAAATAATTGCATTTATCAATAGTATTTATTTTGAAATGTCTCTATAATTTTATTTTATTCTTAAAGTGCTTTAAAATACCTTTCTTTTGATGGTCTAATCATAAAGATTGGTTACCTGGTTGGGAAATTACAATAATTTGAAAATGAGGAAAATTTTCAATAATTTAACATAAAAAAAGATGATTTATTTTTACTTAAAAGTGGAAAATCTCGGAAAACTTATATGAAAGCGACTAAAGTGATACAAGAAGACCTTTAGTAATTTTTTATGATCTTTTTAAATATGCAATAAAATGTATTGGTCCACTTGGAAAGTGATTGAGTATTGACAATTTTTGGGAAATAATTGCATTTATCAATAGGATTTATTTTGAAATGTCTATATAATTTTATTTTATTCTTAAAGTACTTTAAAATACCGTTCTTTTGATGATCTAATCATAAAGATTGGTTACCTGGTTGGGAAATTACAATAATTTGAAAATGAGGAAAATTTTCAATAATTTAACATAAAAAAAGATGATTTATTTTTACTTAAAAGGGAAAACTTATATGAAAGCGACTAAAGTGATACAAGAAGACCAATTTTTTATGATCTTTTTAAATATGCAATGAAATATATTGGTCCACTTGGAAAGTGATTGAGAATTGACAATTTTTTGAAATAATTGCATTTATCAATAGGATTTATTTTGAAATTTCAATTTAACTTCATTTTATTCTTAAAGTGCTTTAAAATACCTTTCTTTTGATGGTCTAATCATAAAGATTGGTTACCTGGTTGGGAAATTACAATAATTTGAAAATGAGGAAAATTTTCAATAATTTAACATAAAAAAAGATGATTTATTTTTACTTAAAAGTGGAAAATCTCGGAAAACTTATATGAAAGCGACTAAAGTGATACAAGAAGACCTTTAGTAATTTTTTATGATCTTTTTAAATATGCAATAAAATGTATTAGTCCACTTGAAAAGTGTTTGAGTATTGACAATTTTTGGGAAATAATTGCATTTATCAATAGGATTTATTTTGAAATGTCTATATAATTTTATTTTATTCTTAAAGTACTTTAAAATACCGTTCTTTTGATGATCTAATCATAAAGATTGGTTACCTGGTTGGGAAATTACAATAATTTGAAAATGAGGAAAATTTTCAATAATTTAACATAAAAAACGATGATTTATTTTTACTTAAAAGTGGAAAATCTCGGAAAACTTATATGAAAGCGACTAAAGTGATACAAGAAGACCTTTAGTAATTTTTTATGATCTTTTTAAATATGCAATAAAATGTATTAGTCCACTTGAAAAGTGTTTGGGTATTGACAATTTTTGGGAAATAATTGCATTTATCAATAGGATTTATTTTGAAATGTCTAAATAATTTGATTTTATTCTTAAAGTGCTTTAAAATACCTTTCTTTTGATGGTCTAATCATAAAGATTGGTTACCTGGTTGGGAAATTACAATAATTTGAAAATGAGAAAAATTTTCAATAATTTAACATAAAAAAAGATGATTTATTTTTACTTAAAAGTGGAAAATCTCGGAAAACTTATTTGAAAGCGACTAAATTGATACAAGAAGACCTTTAGTAATTTTTTATGATCTTTTTAAATATGCAATAAAATGTATTAGTCCACTTGAAAAGTGTTTGAGTATTGACAATTTTTGGGAAATAATTGCATTTATCAATAGGATTTATTTTGAAATGTCTAAATAATTTGATTTTATTCTTAAAGTGCTTTAAAATACCTTTCTTTTGATGGTCTAATCATAAAGATTGGTTACCTGGTTGGGAAATTACAATAATTTGAAAATGAGAAAAATTTTCAATAATTTAACATAAAAAAAGATGATTCATTTTTACTTAAAAGTGGAAAATCTCGGAAAACTTATATGAAAGCGACTAAAATGATACAAGAAGACCTTTAGTAATTTTTTATGATCATCTTAAATATGGAATAAAATGTATTAGTCCACTTGAAAAGTGTTTGAGTATTGACAATTTTTGGGAAATAATTGCATTTATCAATAGTATTTATTTTGAAATGTCTCTATAATTTTATTTTATTCTTAAAGTGCTTTAAAATACCTTTCTTTTGATGGTCTAATCATAAAGATTGGTTACCTGGTTGGGAAATTACAATAATTTGAAAATGAGGAAAATTTTCAATAATTTAACATAAAAAAAGATGATTTATTTTTACTTAAAAGTGGAAAATCTCGGAAAATTTATATGAAAGCGACTAAAGTGATACAAGAAGACCTTTAGTAATTTTTTATGATCTTTTTAAATATGCAATAAAATGTATTGGTCCACTTGGAAAGTGATTGAGTATTGACAATTTTTGGGAAATAATTGCATTTATCAATAGGATTTATTTTGAAATGTCTATATAATTTTATTTTATTCTTAAAGTACTTTAAAATACCGTTCTTTTGATGATCTAATCATAAAGATTGGTTACCTGGTTGGGAAATTACAATAATTTGAAAATGAGGAAAATTTTCAATAATTTAACATAAAAAAAGATGATTTATTTTTACTTAAAAGGGAAAACTTATATGAAAGCGACTAAAGTGATACAAGAAGACCAATTTTTTATGATCTTTTTAAATATGCAATGAAATATATTGGTCCACTTGGAAAGTGATTGAGAATTGACAATTTTTTGAAATAATTGCATTTATCAATAGGATTTATTTTGAAATTTCAATTTAACTTCATTTTATTCTTAAAGTGCTTTAAAATACCTTTCTTTTGATGGTCTAGTCATAAAGATTGGTTACCTGGTTGGGAAATTACAATAATTTGAAAATGAGGAAAATTTTCAATAATTTAACATAAAAAACGATGATTTATTTTTACTTAAAAGTGGAAAATCTCGGAAAACTTATATGAAAGCGACTAAAGTGATACAAGAAGACCTTTAGTAATTTTTTATGATCTTTTTAAATATGCAATAAAATGTATTAGTCCACTTGAAAAGTGTTTGAGTATTGACAATTTTTGGGAAATAATTGCATTTATCAATAGGATTTATTTTGAAATGTCTAAATAATTTTATTTTATTCTTAAAGTGCTTTAAAATACCTTTCTTTTGATGGTCTAATCATAAAGATTGGTTACCTGGTTGGGAAATTACAATAATTTGAAAATGAGGAAAATTTTCAATAATTTAACATAAAAAAGATGATTTATTTTTACTTAAAAGTGGAAAATCTCGGAAAATTTATATGAAAGCGACTAAAGTGATACAAGAAGACCTTTAGTAATTTTTTATGATCTTTTTAAATATGCAATAAAATGTATTGGTCCACTTGGAAAGTGATTGAGTATTGACAATTTTTGGGAAATAATTGCATTTATCAATAGTATTTATTTTGAAATGTCTCTATAATTTTATTTTATTCTTAAAGTGCTTTAAAATACCTTTCTTTTGATGGTCTAATCATAAAGATTGGTTACCTGGTTGGGAAATTACAATAATTTGAAAATGAGGAAAATTTTCAATAATTTAACATAAAAAAAGATGATTCATTTTTACTTAAAAGTGGAAAATCTCGGAAAACTTATATGAAAGCGACTAAAATGATACAAGAAGACCTTTAGTAATTTTTTATGATCATCTTAAATATGGAATAAAATGTATTAGTCCACTTGAAAAGTGTTTGAGTATTGACAATTTTTGGGAAATAATTGCATTTATCAATAGTATTTATTTTGAAATGTCTATATAATTTTATTTTATTCTTAAAGTGCTTTAAAATACCTTTCTTTTGATGGTCTAATCATAAAGATTGGTTACCTGGTTGGGAAATTACAATAATTTGAAAATGAGGAAAATATTCAATAATTTAACATAAAAAAGATGATTTATTTTTACTTAAAAGTGGAAAATCTCGGAAAACTTATATTAAAGCGACTAAAGTGATACAAGAAGACCTTTAGTAATTTTTTATGATCTTTTTAAATATGCAATAAAATGTATTAGTCCACTTGGAAAGTGTTTGAGTATTGACAATTTTTGGAAATAATTGCATTTATCAATAGGATTTATTTTGAAATTTCAATTTAACTTCATTTTATTCTTAAAGTGCTTTAAAATACCTTTCTTTTGATGGTCTAATCATAAAGATTGGTTACCTGGTTGGGAAATTACAATAATTTGAAAATGAGAAAAATTTTCAATAATTTAACATAAAAAAAGATGATTTATTTTTACTTAAAAGTGGAAAATCTCGGAAAACTTATATGAAAGCGACTAAAGTGATACAAGAAGACCTTTAGTAATTTTTTATGATCTTTTTAAATATGCAATAAAATGTATTAGTCCACTTGAAAAGTGTTTGAGTATTGACAATTTTTGGGAAATAATTGCATTTATCAATAGGATTTATTTTGAAATGTCTAAATAATTTGATTTTATTCTTAAAGTGCTTTAAAATACCTTTCTTTTGATGGTCTAATCATAAAGATTGGTTACCTGGTTGGGAAATTACAATAATTTGAAAATGAGGAAAATTTTCAATAATTTAACATAAAAAAGATGATTTATTTTTACTTAAAAGTGGAAAATCTCGGAAAATTTATATGAAAGCGACTAAAGTGATACAAGAAGACCTTTACTAATTTTTTATGATCTTTTTAAATATGCAATAAAATGTATTGGTCCACTTGGAAAGTGATTGAGTATTGACAATTTTTGGGAAATAATTGCATTTATCAATAGGATTTATTTTGAAATGTCTATATAATTTTATTTTATTCTTAAAGTACTTTAAAATACCGTTCTTTTGATGATCTAATCATAAAGATTGGTTACCTGGTTGGGAAATTACAATAATTTGAAAATGAGGAAAATTTTCAATAATTTAACATAAAAAAAGATGATTTATTTTTACTTAAAAGTGGAAAATCTCGGAAAACTTATATGAAAGCGACTAAAGTGATACAAGAAGACCAATTTTTTATGATCTTTTTAAATATGCAATAAAATATATTGGTCCACTTGGAAAGTGATTGAGAATTGACAATTTTTTGAAATAATTGCATTTATCAATAGGATTTATTTTGAAATTTCAATTTAACTTCATTTTATTCTTAAAGTGCTTTAAAATACCTTTCTTTTGATGGTCTAATCATAAAGATTGGTTACCTGGTTGGGAAATTACAATAATTTGAAAATGAGGAAAATTTTCAATAATTTAACATAAAAAAAGATGATTTATTTTTACTTAAAAGTGGAAAATCTCGGAAAACTTATATGAAAGCGACTAAAGTGATACAAGAAGACCTTTAGTAATTTTTTATGATCTTTTTAAATATGCAATAAAATGTATTAGTCCACTTGAAAAGTGTTTGAGTATTGACAATTTTTGGGAAATAATTGCATTTATCAATAGTATTTATTTTGAAATGTCTCTATAATTTTATTTTATTCTTAAAGTGCTTTAAAATACCTTTCTTTTGATGGTCTAATCATAAAGATTGGTTACCTGGTTGGGAAATTACAATAATTTGAAAATGAGGAAAATTTTCAATAATTTAACATAAAAAAAGATGATTTATTTTTACTTAAAAGTGGAAAATCTCGGAAAATTTATATGAAAGCGACTAAAGTGATACAAGAAGACCTTTAGTAATTTTTTATGATCTTTTTAAATATGCAATAAAATGTATTGGTCCACTTGGAAAGTGATTGAGTATTGACAATTTTTGGGAAATAATTGCATTTATCAATAGGATTTATTTTGAAATGTCTATATAATTTTATTTTATTCTTAAAGTACTTTAAAATACCGTTCTTTTGATGATCTAATCATAAAGATTGGTTACCTGGTTGGGAAATTACAATAATTTGAAAATGAGGAAAATTTTCAATAATTTAACATAAAAAAAGATGATTTATTTTTACTTAAAAGGGAAAACTTATATGAAAGCGACTAAAGTGATACAAGAAGACCAATTTTTTATGATCTTTTTAAATATGCAATGAAATATATTGGTCCACTTGGAAAGTGATTGAGAATTGACAATTTTTTGAAATAATTGCATTTATCAATAGGATTTATTTTGAAATTTCAATTTAACTTCATTTTATTCTTAAAGTGCTTTAAAATACCTTTCTTTTGATGGTCTAGTCATAAAGATTGGTTACCTGGTTGGGAAATTACAATAATTTGAAAATGAGGAAAATTTTCAATAATTTAACATAAAAAACGATGATTTATTTTTACTTAAAAGTGGAAAATCTCGGAAAACTTATATGAAAGCGACTAAAGTGATACAAGAAGACCTTTAGTAATTTTTTATGATCTTTTTAAATATGCAATAAAATGTATTAGTCCACTTGAAAAGTGTTTGAGTATTGACAATTTTTGGGAAATAATTGCATTTATCAATAGGATTTATTTTGAAATGTCTAAATAATTTTATTTTATTCTTAAAGTGCTTTAAAATACCTTTCTTTTGATGGTCTAATCATAAAGATTGGTTACCTGGTTGGGAAATTACAATAATTTGAAAATGAGGAAAATTTTCAATAATTTAACATAAAAAAGATGATTTATTTTTACTTAAAAGTGGAAAATCTCGGAAAATTTATATGAAAGCGACTAAAGTGATACAAGAAGACCTTTAGTAATTTTTTATGATCTTTTTAAATATGCAATAAAATGTATTGGTCCACTTGGAAAGTGATTGAGTATTGACAATTTTTGGGAAATAATTGCATTTATCAATAGTATTTATTTTGAAATGTCTCTATAATTTTATTTTATTCTTAAAGTGCTTTAAAATACCTTTCTTTTGATGGTCTAATCATAAAGATTGGTTACCTGGTTGGGAAATTACAATAATTTGAAAATGAGGAAAATTTTCAATAATTTAACATAAAAAAAGATGATTTATTTTTACTTAAAAGTGGAAAATCTCGGAAAATTTATATGAAAGCGACTAAAGTGATACAAGAAGACCTTTAGTAATTTTTTATGATCTTTTTAAATATGCAATAAAATGTATTAGTAGACTTGAAAAGTGTTTGAGTATTGACAATTTTTGGGAAATAATTGCATTTATCAATAGGATTTATTTTGAAATGTCTATATAATTTTATTTTATTCTTAAAGTACTTTAAAATACCTTTCTTTTGATGGTCTAATCATAAAGATTGGTTACCTGGTTGGGAAATTACAACAATTTGAAAATGAGGAAAATTTTCAATAATTTAACATAAAAAAAGATGATTTATTTTTACTTAAAAGTGGAAAATCTCGGAAAACTTATATGAAAGCGACTAAAGTGATACAAGAAGACCTTTAGTAATTTTTTATGATCTTTTTAAATATGCAATAAAATGTATTGGTCCACTTGGAAAGTGATTGAGTATTGACAATTTTTGGGAAATAATTGCATTTATCAATAGTATTTATTTTGAAATGTCTCTATAATTTTATTTTATTCTTAAAGTGCTTTAAAATACCTTTCTTTTGATGGTCTAATCATAAAGATTGGTTACCTGGTTGGGAAATTACAATAATTTGAAAATGAGGAAAATTTTCAATAATTTAACATAAAAAAAGATGATTTATTTTTACTTAAAAGTGGAAAATCTCGGAAAATTTATATGAAAGCGACTAAAGTGATACAAGAAGACCTTTAGTAATTTTTTATGATCTTTTTAAATATGCAATAAAATGTATTAGTAGACTTGAAAAGTGTTTGAGTATTGACAATTTTTGGGAAATAATTGCATTTATCAATAGGATTTATTTTGAAATGTCTATATAATTTTATTTTATTCTTAAAGTACTTTAAAATACCTTTCTTTTGATGGTCTAATCATAAAGATTGGTTACCTGGTTGGGAAATTACAACAATTTGAAAATGAGGAAAATTTTCAATAATTTAACATAAAAAAAGATGATTTATTTTTACTTAAAAGTGGAAAATCTCGGAAAACTTATATGAAAGCGACTAAAGTGATACAAGAAGACCAATTTTTTATGATCTTTTTAAATATGCAATAAAATATATTGGTCCACTTGGAAAGTGATTGAGAATTGACAATTTTTTGAAATAATTGCATTTATCAATAGGATTTATTTTGAAATTTCAATTTAACTTCATTTTATTCTTAAAGTGCTTTAAAATACCTTTCTTTTGATGGTCTAATCATAAAGATTGGTTACCTGGTTGGGAAATTACAATAATTTGAAAATGAGGAAAATTTTCAATAATTTAACATAAAAAAAGATGATTTATTTTTACTTAAAAGTGGAAAATCTCGGAAAACTTATATGAAAGCGACTAAAGTGATACAAGAAGACCTTTAGTAATTTTTTATGATCTTTTTAAATATGCAATAAAATGTATTAGTCCACTTGAAAAGTGTTTGAGTATTGACAATTTTTGGGAAATAATTGCATTTATCAATAGTATTTATTTTGAAATGTCTCTATAATTTTATTTTATTCTTAAAGTGCTTTAAAATACCTTTCTTTTGATGGTCTAATCATAAAGATTGGTTACCTGGTTGGGAAATTACAATAATTTGAAAATGAGGAAAATTTTCAATAATTTAACATAAAAAAAGATGATTTATTTTTACTTAAAAGTGGAAAATCTCGGAAAATTTATATGAAAGCGACTAAAGTGATACAAGAAGACCTTTAGTAATTTTTTATGATCTTTTTAAATATGCAATAAAATGTATTGGTCCACTTGGAAAGTGATTGAGTATTGACAATTTTTGGGAAATAATTGCATTTATCAATAGGATTTATTTTGAAATGTCTATATAATTTTATTTTATTCTTAAAGTACTTTAAAATACCGTTCTTTTGATGATCTAATCATAAAGATTGGTTACCTGGTTGGGAAATTACAATAATTTGAAAATGAGGAAAATTTTCAATAATTTAACATAAAAAAAGATGATTTATTTTTACTTAAAAGGGAAAACTTATATGAAAGCGACTAAAGTGATACAAGAAGACCAATTTTTTATGATCTTTTTAAATATGCAATGAAATATATTGGTCCACTTGGAAAGTGATTGAGAATTGACAATTTTTTGAAATAATTGCATTTATCAATAGGATTTATTTTGAAATTTCAATTTAACTTCATTTTATTCTTAAAGTGCTTTAAAATACCTTTCTTTTGATGGTCTAGTCATAAAGATTGGTTACCTGGTTGGGAAATTACAATAATTTGAAAATGAGGAAAATTTTCAATAATTTAACATAAAAAACGATGATTTATTTTTACTTAAAAGTGGAAAATCTCGGAAAACTTATATGAAAGCGACTAAAGTGATACAAGAAGACCTTTAGTAATTTTTTATGATCTTTTTAAATATGCAATAAAATGTATTAGTCCACTTGAAAAGTGTTTGAGTATTGACAATTTTTGGGAAATAATTGCATTTATCAATAGGATTTATTTTGAAATGTCTAAATAATTTGATTTTATTCTTAAAGTGCTTTAAAATACCTTTCTTTTGATGGTCTAATCATAAAGATTGGTTACCTGGTTGGGAAATTACAATAATTTGAAAATGAGGAAAATTTTCAATAATTTAACATAAAAAAAGATGATTTATTTTTACTTAAAAGTGGAAAATCTCGGAAAATTTATATGAAAGCGACTAAAGTGATACAAGAAGACCTTTAGTAATTTTTTATGATCTTTTTAAATATGCAATAAAATGTATTAGTAGACTTGAAAAGTGTTTGAGTATTGACAATTTTTGGGAAATAATTGCATTTATCAATAGGATTTATTTTGAAATGTCTATATAATTTTATTTTATTCTTAAAGTACTTTAAAATACCTTTCTTTTGATGGTCTAATCATAAAGATTGGTTACCTGGTTGGGAAATTACAACAATTTGAAAATGAGGAAAATTTTCAATAATTTAACATAAAAAAAGATGATTTATTTTTACTTAAAAGTGGAAAATCTCGGAAAACTTATATGAAAGCGACTAAAGTGATACAAGAAGACCTTTAGTAATTTTTTATGATCTTTTTAAATATGCAATAAAATGTATTGGTCCACTTGGAAAGTGATTGAGTATTGACAATTTTTGGGAAATAATTGCATTTATCAATAGTATTTATTTTGAAATGTCTCTATAATTTTATTTTATTCTTAAAGTGCTTTAAAATACCTTTCTTTTGATGGTCTAATCATAAAGATTGGTTACCTGGTTGGGAAATTACAATAATTTGAAAATGAGGAAAATTTTCAATAATTTAACATAAAAAAAGATGATTTATTTTTACTTAAAAGTGGAAAATCTCGGAAAATTTATATGAAAGCGACTAAAGTGATACAAGAAGACCTTTAGTAATTTTTTATGATCTTTTTAAATATGCAATAAAATGTATTAGTAGACTTGAAAAGTGTTTGAGTATTGACAATTTTTGGGAAATAATTGCATTTATCAATAGGATTTATTTTGAAATGTCTATATAATTTTATTTTATTCTTAAAGTACTTTAAAATACCTTTCTTTTGATGGTCTAATCATAAAGATTGGTTACCTGGTTGGGAAATTACAACAATTTGAAAATGAGGAAAATTTTCAATAATTTAACATAAAAAAAGATGATTTATTTTTACTTAAAAGTGGAAAATCTCGGAAAACTTATATGAAAGCGACTAAAGTGATACAAGAAGACCTTTAGTAATTTTTTATGATCTTTTTAAATATGCAATAAAATGTATTAGTCCACTTGAAAAGTGTTTGAGTATTGACAATTTTTGGGAAATAATTGCATTTATCAATAGTATTTATTTTGAAATGTCTATATAATTATATTTTATTCTTAAAGTACTTTAAAATACCGTTCTTTTGATGATCTAATCATAAAGATTGGTTACCTGGTTGGGAAATTACAATAATTTAAAAATGAGGAAAATTTTCAATAATTTAACATAAAAAAAGATGATTTATTTTTACTTAAAAGTGGAAAATCTCGGAAAACTTATATGAAAGCGACTAAAGTGATACAAGAAGACCTTTAGTAATTTTTTATGATCTTTTTAAATATGCAATAAAATGTATTAGTCCACTTGAAAAGTGTTTGAGTATTGACAATTTTTGGGAAATAATTGCATTTATCAATAGGATTTATTTTGAAATGTCTAAATAATTTGATTTTATTCTTAAAGTGCTTTAAAATACCTTTCTTTTGATGGTCTAATCATAAAGATTGGTTACCTGGTTGGGAAATTACAATAATTTAAAAATGCTGAAAATTTTCAATAATTTAACATAAAAAACGATGATTTATTTTTACTTAAAAGTGGAAAATCTCGGAAAACTTATATGAAAGCGACTAAAGTGATACAAGAAGACTTTTAGTAATTTTTTATGATCTTTTTAAATATGCAATAAAATGTATTAGTCCACTTCGAAAGTGTTTGAGTATTGACAATTTTTGGGAAATAATTGCATTTATCAATAGTATTTATTTTGAAATGTCTCTATAATTTTATTTTATTCTTAAAGTGCTTTAAAATACCTTTCTTTTGATGGTCTAATCATAAAGATTGGTTACCTGGTTGGGAAATTACAATAATTTGAAAATGAGGAAAATTTTCAAAAATTTAACATAAAAAAAGATGATTTATTTTTACTTAAAAGTGGAAAATCTCGGAAAATTTATATGAAAGCGACTAAAGTGATACAAGAAGACCTTTAGTAATTTTTTATGATCTTTTTAAATATGCAATAAAATGTATTGGTCCACTTGGAAAGTGATTGAGTATTGACAATTTTTGGGAAATAATTGCATTTATCAATAGGATTTATTTTGAAATGTCTATATAATTTTATTTTATTCTTAAAGTGCTTTAAAATACCGTTCTTTTGATGGTCTAATCATAAAGATTGGTTACCTGGTTGGGAAATTACAATAATTTGAAAATGAGGAAAATTTTCAATAATTTAACATAAAAAAAGATGATTTATTTTTACTTAAAAGTGGAAAATCTCGGAAAATTTATATGAAAGCGACTAAAGTGATACAAGAAGACCTTTAGTAATTTTTTATGATCTTTTTAAATATGCAATAAAATGTATTAGTCCACTTGGAAAGTGTTTGAGTATTGACAATTTTTGGAAATAATTGCATTTATCAATAGGATTTATTTTGAAATTTCAATTTAACTTCATTTTATTCTTAAAGTGCTTTAAAATACCTTTCTTTTGATGGTCTAATCATAAAGATTGGTTACCTGGTTGGGAAATTACAACAATTTGAAAATGAGGAAAATTTTCAATAATTTAACATAAAAAAAGGTGATTTATTTTTACTTAAAAGTGGAAAATCTCGGAAAACTTATATGAAAGCGACTAAAGTGATACAAGAAGACCTTTAGTAATTTTTTATGATCTTTTTAAATATGCAATAAAATGTATTAGTCCACTTGAAAAGTGTTTGAGTATTGACAATTTTTGGGAAATAATTGCATTTATAAATAGTATTTATTTTGAAATGTCTATATAATTTTATTTTATTCTTAAAGTGCTTTAAAATACCTTTCTTTTGATGGTCTAATCATAAAGATTGGTTACCTGGTTGGGAAATTACAATAATTTGAAAATGAGAAAAATTTTCAATAATTTAACATAAAAAAAGATGATTTATTTTTACTTAAAAGTGGAAAATCTCGGAAAACTTATATGAAAGCGACTAAAGTGATACAAGAAGACCTTTAGTAATTTTTTATGATCTTTTTAAATATGCAATAAAATATATTGGTCCACTTGGAAAGTGATTGAGTATTGACAATTTTTTGAAATAATTGCATTTATCAATAGGATTTATTTTGAAATGTCTATATAATTTTATTTTATTCTTAGAGTGGTTTAAAATACCTTTCTTTTGATGGTCTAATCATAAAGATTGGTTACCTGGTTGGGAAATTACAATAATTTGAAAATGAGAAAAATTTTCAATAATTTAACATAAAAAAAGATGATTTATTTTTACTTAAAAGTGGAAAATCTCGGAAAACTTATATGAAAGCGACTAAAGTGATACAAGAAAACCTTTACTAATTTAGAAAATAAGTTAATTTTATTTCATATTTTGTTTTTGTTGTTAATTATATTCTACGATATATACTATGCAAATATAATGATATCTATATACAAAATAAAGGATATAAACAGGATATGCATAACAAAATATATATAAATAGTTTTTTTATAAATCATTAAATAAAAATGTACATAAAATTCCGGTCTTTTTACTCATTCCAAAAATAAAAAGCGTCCGCCAAAAGTCTTAAAATTTATTATATATTTCTAGATATTATATGAAAAAATTAAATCTTTTTTTTGCCATAATTTTATGTGTATTTCGGTTTCTTTCAATTCAAATATATAGGTATGTTATTTTTTTTGTTCTTTTCACAATTTTCTTAATATTCTATGTGTAATTTTTTTTATGAACATAGTAAATAAGTTCTATATTAAAAAGAAAATATTTTCATATATATTTTTCGTATATATATATTTATAGTTTGCACAGTCGAATGATTTTGAAAAATTTTTAAAATAAGTTCCATCAAACCGAGCATATATTAATTGGACGATTATTGTTTTCTTTTTTTTATGCAAAAAAAACAAACTTCTTAAATACTTTCTTTTGGTTTCTTTTTTATCATTCAAACATAAACGCAAAATAAGTATACGATGAAGCAAAAAAAAATTATAATCTTCAAATTAAAAAAAAAGAAATGTAAAAAACTGTTTTTTTTTTTAATATTTAATTATACAAAATAAGGATTTATTTTCTCGGTTAATCGTCACTCGCATGGAATCATAAATAAAATAATTAAAGTTAGGAATAGTCAGTGGTCAATGGTAAATTCTTTGGTGCATTACTACGTGACTTACTGAATCGTATTTGTGGCAATAAACGGGAAAGAGTCACTGCAGATATGAATGAATGTAAATCTCAATATATAACTAATTCGAAATATATAATGATGAACTATTAATAAATTTTAAATTATTTAATTTTTAGTTGTAATATTTGGATTATTGGCAGTACATTTTTTTTTAAATTGAGAATTTCTTTTGTTCCATTTTTTAACAACAATTCTTAAAGGACAACTCTCATCTTTTAAGATTAATCTACGAATCGGCACAATTTTTTAGGTTTTGGTGAAACAATGAAATCAAAAGAGATTGAATGAAATTTTTTAGTTGTAAAACTTTTAATAGATCATTTGATGTTCAATTTTCATTGACATTTTAGTTCCTTTATTATTTCTCATTGCAAATTTAAATTTGAAATATTTAATCTAACAAATGTAACTCCTACATGAAATGCTCATGTAAACAATATACATTTCTATTGTATATGTCTATATTAGTCTATTTTATTTTATAAAGATTACATCTTTATATAAACGGCATTCAACCATATATAAATGAATACAGATAACAGATATGTTTGCATATACAAAATACAGACAGATATAATATGAAATGTGATATATATATTCAAATAAATATGTATATATGTAAGAAATAGTTTAAAAGTAAAACTTTTCGGTTTTGAAAATAATGTTGTCATTTTGAATTTCACCTTTCAAAATATTTCAAATGCATTCCTTTCAAATACTATATATAGTTTACAAAATTTTACCACACACACCCACTCACATATATGGTTTACTAAATACTCTATTCTATTATATGTATATTGTGAAACATCAGTAAAGATAAATAATTTGTACAAAAGTAATTTACACGTACAAAATCAGCATAAAACGTAAGTAAGATCGCAGAACGAAAATTGACAAAATGTATTAAATTCAATAACAAATATTTCCTTAATTAAGGAAATTTCCTATGCAGACAATACTTCACTTTGATAATAAAATAATTTCTTTAGATGTTCCTCGCACCTTTTCAAGTGATGTCGCGTAGTCAAACAGGAAATTCAGTATTTCAGTTTTAGTTTCAGGTTTACAGTAATCGTAAAAAAAAGTTCTCTTTATATATCCATTGGCATTAATTTATGATCCCTAATTTTTTAATTTTGTTATCCCAACCCTGTACACATACGATAAATTTTCATATGTAAACAAACTATATATTTATATATGTATATTTATAGTATAAGAATTAATAGACAAGGAGAAATAAAATACTTTGGATATAAATATATTACATAAATAAAGTATTCTCAATTTCAGTTGGATATCTGCACATGCATATAAATATATAAATAAATTCCTTAAAGACATTCTTTAAATAATTACTAACTGCGCTCACTATACACAACTTATATGAATTTTCTTATATTAATGAATTTTAGTAAATATTTTAAATATATAGCATATATAGATATTTGTAAATTCATTTACATGTACACATGAATAATATATAATTAAAATTTTAATAATTTCTTGTGTATTTGAAATATAAATTTGTACACATTTATGATATGCATTATTATTATATATATATATTTATACATATATGTATGCTAGAAAAAGGTATTGCATCACTGGTGGTGAATTCCGTGATGCATTCAAAGTTGAAATTGATCTGTAACTGTGGATTTAGATTATAATTCTATTTTCCATAAGCCACATCTGAAATATACATCTCTAGCTAACATATTCCATCAATAAAAAATCAACATAGAAAAATAATTTCAAAACAAAAGTAAAATGAAATGAAATAAATAATTTCATTGTCAATCGATGAGATATTTATATTGGACGTTTTTATAGCGACCATTTATATTTAAAATATATATTTAAAAGCAATTTTATCATCTTTTTAATATGAATTTGAACAATTTTTTATATATTAATTTTATAATCTATTAACAAAAGTTAAAATTCAACTTTAAATATAGTTTTTGGTGCGGTTCACCTTCCAGCTGATGCTTTGCAGTGTTTATGTGAAAATTATAAGATTAATATATTATTATTAGAGCAAAAAAATATCGTAATACATAAATACAGAAATTCGGAATATAGTATCATATAGTATATATAAATAAATAAATAAATAAATACTTAAATAATACTTTAATCACAAGTGAAATGTCTTTGTGTTTTCGTTAGACTTTATATTATACTATACTTATATAGCCCTTGGTTTATGTATTTTGTATACGTACAGATTATGAAATCATGTTTTATTTAAAATAATATTTGAATACAAAATGTTTTAGTATGTATATCTTCGCAATTATTATATGATTTTCAAATGCAACGAATCAAATATAAACAAATGCATGTGAATTTTATTTCTTTTAATTTATTTTGTGGGAAGGGAATTTTTTTTTAATACGAAGTTTCCAATTAGAAAATTTTTAGTAAAAATAAAATGTACAATATGAACTCTATTTTCAATGAAAATTAATGAAAATTTTTAATGTGGACGTTAAGAAATATCGTAAAAAATCTGTTAATATTTTGTTTAACCATTTTGGAACCATTAAGTCCTTGTTGTTTCAATTATCCCGGACAATCGCGAATCATAAAAAAAATGTTATTTTTTCAAAAATCGTTTCGTGTTAGTGTCTTTTAAAACATTTTGTATTTCAAAGAATGTAAATATAAATGAATAAACAAATGTTTCATTAACTTTTCACATTATATAATCTGACATAATAATTATTTCATTAGTCTTTATTATATATATACTAGTATAAAATAAATAAATATTTATATATATATAGAAAATTCCCTAAAGCTAATTTATAATAATTTTTCTAATAAAGAAATGATATTTTCATATTCCCTTTTCTTTCTTATACCATATACTATATTATATATAAAGCTTATTATATATAAACAACCAAAAATATATACGAATTTATTATTAAGTTTTTAACAATGTAAAAAATATAGCAACAAAAAAAATGCATAGACCACCACAAAATATGAAAGCCATTTGTATATTAACCAATTTACAAATTTCAATGCTAAAAAGTAAAAATGCTAAAATCTGAATAGTGACATTTAGATAATTATTGTTGAAATAAACAGCAAATTTTATATACAGAAAGGATTATTTTCACTTAAAGTATTTAAATCTATTTTACAATTTTATATTAACCCCATTAAAATCATTCAATTTTATGTGTCGGTAGATATTTTTAAATGAGCGTAAAATATTTATATCGAAATTTGCTTGCCTTTTTACGCATACAAATATAACATATATATATCCTATATAAATATAATTTAATTATTATGTTTATATAATCAGATATTTCAAAATCAGGAAATCAAAATAAATTAAACCGGAACAAAATAATAATAATCATAATATATATATAAAAAAAATAAAACAAACAAAACAAATGATGTTAGACCTAATAAAAATATAAACAAACAAATAAAAAATGAATAATTCAATTAAATAATAAATTTATATCTATATATTATATATATATAAAATGATTTCCGTTGAATGAATGGATAATTTATTAATAACTTTATAGATATATAGAATTAGAACAAGGATAAAAAAAACACATAAAATGGAAACAATTATATATAAATAATATGTTTAGATTAAATTTGAGATTGCATTTTTGATTGATGATCTCTCATTCGATTATATTTTGAATTTTTCTATACGATATTGAAATCCAATCCAAGATTCCAAATGGAAATTAAAGAATAAAGGATAAAATTTATTTTTATTTATATGCGAATTGATTAACACGATAAATCTATTAAATGTTATAAAGCATTTTGTAGTTATGTTTTAATGAAATGTACAAATCGAGATTTTTAATGAGTATGTTTGTGTTTTGATTTATATTAAATGGGAATATAATAAAACGATTTTTTAGTTTATTATTGCAGTATAAGAATCCTTTAAGAATTCATCCTTTAATAACGTACATTATTAATATATCTGTAAGTTAAATTTATGAAATAGACGAAATTTTATCAATTCAAACCAGAGACCATAGACATATATTTATTACTATTTTACAGAATAATAAGATATACAGCTAAATTATTTGCATACCTTCACATTTAACATTATTTTTGAGAAGTTTATCTAAATCATTATTCTTCTTATATACATTTATATAGTGTTTTGACCTTTTAAGTCATCCATAAATACATATTTTTGTTATTTATATATACGACAAATATATTTTTTACCACCAATCCATTAATAATGATTAAACTTGGTTTAGCACGCATTCATTACTTCTTTTATATAATATGGTTATAATACCATATACCATACCTATATAAAACGCAATATGCAATAAGTCTGTTATTTTTATACTCTAGGTAGACGGTTAAAGGAAACCCCAAAATAAAAGTCAAATTATTATATGAATACATAAATACATACATGTATGAATACGTAATATGTTACATTTTATCATTATATATACTCGACTTGGAATATGATGTTGACTATATATATATGTATATCGCAGTTATATATATATACATATGTGTATATAGAAAATGAAATAAATCACAAAATACAAAGCAGAAAAAGTTATATTTATATATATATATAGTAATATTAGAATTTTCAAGTGAGATGATGCGGGAGATAACAGATGATGAAGAATTTATTTTTATGAAAAATTATTCACATGTTTCTATTTTTTTTTTTTTTTGTTTTAACATCCACAAAATATATATATAAATATATACATATATGCTTTTCTTTTTGTTTACCATCGCCTTATTCATATATATGCGGTATATATTATACGCATATATAGACTTTTACGTTTGTCTAACTTTATTTTATTATTTTCCAAATCATAGCTTATACATGTGTATGCAACGAATTTGTATATACATATATGATTGAATATATTCCCATTCATATATGATACACATTTATAATAATATACAATATACACTTCTTTTAGAAATCATTTATTATTTTTTTCTTTCTTTTTTTTTTGGTTATTAATATTATTTTGATAAATCGGAATTGTCTATTTTGTATGCATGTATAGTAAAATTTGTAGAAATCATAGAATGATAACATCAATTTAACTGTATATGACTATATAGACCTTATATTATATATTTATATATATATGTATATAATT
This sequence comes from Dilophus febrilis, assembly GCA_958336335.1. NCBI lineage: Eukaryota > Metazoa > Arthropoda > Insecta > Diptera > Bibionidae > Dilophus > Dilophus febrilis. Next base: position 42,770,421 of record OY284470.1, on the reverse strand, counting down.
AAGTTATTCAAATTAAGTCTGTATTTCGTCATAATCTATGGAGTGGATTTAATGTAATATTGATGAGTAAATTTGTGTTTACTTTGACTTTTGAATTGATTTTTATCTTTTATTAAACGATTAAATTGGTTTTATTCTGATTAAACGAGGCGTTAAATGCTTATGCTTGAATGAATCAAATCATTTATATATTCGGAGTTCAGCAATTGATTATCGTTTCAATTCAACATATATACTTTCTATTTTAGCTTTCTATATATGTATATTGATTACACCTTAAATTTTTATTAAATATAATGGACATTTTGCAATAATTAGTATTTTATTTTTAAAACGTATATTTAAAACGGTATTTTTCCTAAAGGTTATAAAAATAAAATTTTACAGATTGTCACATTCACAACCAATCATGGTTTTAATATTTCCGGAATTCAATGTATTAAAAATTATACAATTTTTTTAAGGTAAGGATACTATTTTCTATTTTCTTTTGAAATCCATTACACCCCGTTTATTACTTATTATCATGATAAATAACACGTATAATGTATTTTACTTACATTCATTTATACGTTCATCAATTGGATAATGAACGGAATTTGAAAAATAAATCACTTGTATGAATTTCATAAGAACTTATTAAAAGTAATGATAAACCATATACTATAGTATTTCAATTATTTTGATGAAGCTGACGGCATGATATCATTTAAATTATAGTTCATATTAAAGTAAAAAAAAAATTACATTTTATATAAAATTATCCATATGGTTTAATTAAAACCCATATCCACCCACCCACCGCCCATACAAATAAAATTTGAATTTTTTAAATAATTTTACATGTAATAATTCACCATTCCAAGTGTGAAATTATTAGTTTAACGTAGAATTAATAGACTACAAAATGGAAATCCCCATTTCTAAATTAATTTGTAATGATTTACTATATAACAAATTTAATTACAATTAACTTATTTTTTCCAATAAATGAAATGAAATGATGGATTTGTTATTAATTTAAAAACTATATAAAATTTCAAGATACAAATAAAAAATGTGATCAATTGCATTAAAATGATTATTTATAAAATATTTGAATCGAAATTGAACTTTATTCATATATAATAATGGTTCATATCATATACTAATTTTATTTTTTATTCTTGCAATTTTATAGGATACATTTCGGTTTGTTATTTTATTTTTTCGATACTAAAATATTATAACATATTTATAATATAAAGAAAGATTTGGTAAAAATAAAAAAAAATATAAATTTAACAAAGTTCAGCATGAAATTGTGTAAGTCGAAGTGTGTTCATCTTTGATCATAAATTTCTTGGTTCATTATCACGCATAAATGATTGATTTTGGTTCGTTTCAGATGATTCGTGCATAAATTCATTATCAGCCATAAATGATTGGTTTTGATTTGCAACAGATGATACAATGAATGATGAAGGGATTGAATCGTTACCTAATGTGTCATTTATTTGTGATGGATTAGTATTTATTGTATTGGTTAAATCAATTGGAGGTTGAAACAGATGATTATTTGAAGTTAAATGAGGTGTCAAGATGGGATTTGTACGAATTACCGCGAGCCAAAGCATTAATTGAAGACTTCTTTGAAATTCTGTATTTGAAAATGGTATTACATTTACATTGATTGGATTTTGTGGATTAACGTTTAAGGAAACGCGGTTTGACTCAGTATTTGTTTGAATATTTGTTAGGTCTATCGGACCAATTTGATTTGTATATTGTTGTTGTTGTTGTTGTTCTCTTATATTTTCACGTTGTTCATTTGTATTCATTATTGGGTTTAAATTAAAGGTTACAGATTCATTTCTATTGAAAACGACAGGATGGGAAACATTTGGTGTATTATTAACAATGTTTGCGGAAGAATTGTGTGCTATATTGCTATTTGGATGATCGACTAAAGACGGCAAACTTTGAATATTCGTTTGAGATTGATTTAAGTTATGCATAGAATTTGTAGTTAAATTAATTTCATTTGAATTTGAATTTGTTCCGATTTGTGTATTAATGTCTAACAAAATTCTGGTTGACTCAGCACTTGATTGGATATTTGATGGGCTTATTGGGTCACTGTGATTTGTATTTTGGTGTTGTTCTATTTCATTTGAGTGTCGGGTATTTAAATGTTTTGATAAATCACCTTTAGCAGGAAAGTTTAGTCCACATATATTACATATATATGTTTTATTACATGGTTTAGAACGTTTATGATAATATAAACTTTGTCGAGATTTATAGGTGTTAGGACAATTATCACAACTAAAAGGTTTTTCACCTGAATGGGTACGCTTATGGGTGATTAAATTACCGTTTTGTGAAAATGTCTTATCACATTCATCACAACTGAAAGGTTTTTCACCTGAATGGGTACGCTTATGGTTGATTAAAAAATCGTTGCGTGTAAATTTCTTATCACATTCATCACAACTAAAAGGTTTTTCACCTGAATGGGTACGCTTATGGCTGATTAAATTACTTTGAACCGAAAAAGTCTTACCACATTCATCACAACTAAAAAGTTTTTCACCTGAATGGGTACGCTTATGGTTGATTAAATGATCGTTGCGTGCAAATTTCTTATCACATTCATCACAACTAAAAGGTTTTTCACCTGAATGGGTACGCTGATGGCTGATTAAATGAGCATTTTGTGCAAATGTCTTATCACATTCATCACAACTAAAAGGTTTTTCACCTGAATGCGTACGCTTATGGTTGATTAACGTAACGTTTTGTGCAAATGTCTTACCACATTCATCACAACTAAAAGGTTTTTCATCAGAATGAATGAGAATATGTTGATTTAAACTTTCCTGTGAACACAAATATTTGAAACAAATGTTACATTGAAATTTGGTTTGTTTAGATTTATTCTGAACATTGTTAACATTCATTTTAAATAATAAATATTACAAAATCAATTAGAGTGTATAAAGAAAAGAGTTAAAAAAATATATGTGTATTAAAAATTCTTATATAGAAATAAATTTCACAATCATAAAAATTATATTCTTTAATATAAAGGTTAAATAAACAACACAATTATCGTATAGAATAAAAATAATGTAATTAAACAAATTAAATTAATATTCTGGAAAAATAAATGATTTTAAATAAATTTTTCGTTAATTATTATTTTGTGCAGGTGTTTGAATTGGCAGAACGGTTATTTTTTATATATACAACAAATTCGTATATTTTAAATATATAGTACAATTTATTTGTTAAATAATTAACATATAATAATTTCTAATACTTTTACATTACTGTATTTACATTCAATTTTATTAAAAATACAGTGTAGATCAATAACATTCGGATAAGATCATATAATATAAATTTATTAATTTATAAAGTTATTACTATTTTTTCAGTGATTATTTTGAACATTTTTTCAATTATTAAAATACAATTTTGGAAATGATTTAAAAAACAATTTTTATTTTAAATATAATTATATAGAAATTAATTTCAGTCTTATACATTTTTTATCAAGTTGATGATAAAATGGTAAAGTTGTACTCTTTATGAAAATTTTATAAAATTTTAGGTTTTTGTAAAATGATTTTACATTAAAAATTTAAACCATATTAATAAAAAAGAAAAGATTTTGTAATATTATTCATTTCGGTTTAATGAAAAACATCTATTAAATAAAAAAACAAATATATTTTTTTTTAAAAATAGATATTTTTTTTTTGAATTCATTAAAAATATAAAATGTGTAATTTTACATTTTTATTTTGTGTTCCTTTGAAAAAGGCATAAAATGTATCTGATGATACCATCGATATATACATAATATTAGAAATCATATATTCATTTATATATACGTATATTTATCCTACCAAACAAGCAGCAAATGTATTTATTTTATATATCAAATCATTTCCAGATTGGATGTTTGATGCACATGTATATAATTGTATATTTAGTAATATTATGTAATAGTAAAATAATACATTATATACATATATATATATATACATCATATCATAGGGATATTACCAAAACGGATAACAAGGACAAAGTAATTCATTTACTATATACATTATATATACGCGCGTATATATTTATAAAAATAATAGATATTATATGATATAATGGATATATGATATGTAAAAAGTACAAACGAAAACAAATGCATATACAAAAATTCAGTATTTATACAGCTTTATGCTTAATGCTTTAGGTAAAATACTATATATATGTTTATAAAGTAGTATATATATATATATATATATCAATATATTTTACGACGATGAATATGAACAAACAAAATAGAGGGAAAAAATATATAATACATGGTATGAAAATAACAAATTTATATATAAATATATATCCTATCGAAGGTCCAGTCACGCTTTATCCATTTCCTCATATCCTATATTCTATATATACATACATAATACTGTTATATCATAGCAGCAACATGAGATATATATACTTGTATATGTACAGCTGATTATATGGAAGCGGTCTTGAAAATATTATCCACAATATATTTATGGTAAATCATACAATGCCTATATCATGAATGCATATAATGGATACACACATAAATATCAGAATTTTTATATAATATACCATAATACGTTTTATAAGTGTATATCTAATATTAAAAATCTTTACTGTTACATGACACATAAGTATAAAGGGTATATCCTATCATTCAAATATATCTAAAAGGAAAAATATTTATACGTGCACTTGTATTTGTTTTGAGATTGACGCAAAAAACACTTGTTTTCCGTTTACAACATACGCAATCAAATAATAATAATACATTTAGAAAATAATTATTTAATTAACACGTTCATTCTTATTTCGAATTCAATTTCTATATACGCACTTATTATAATGATAGTAAAAGTAAAAATTTAAATATATTCGTTTGATTAGTATATATAACATATTACGGTTTAAGCTACATAACCAAAAGTATCCATTTATAGAATAGCCGAATCTAAATTGAAAATCCATATATGTCTGTTTATATAAAAAAAAATGAAGATAGATCCGTACCCTTTATTATAAATATATTTACATATATCTCTACTGTATTTATATTTAATATGGTATGGTATACAATAGCATAAGAAAATACTTCAAATTTAATATATATCAAACCCCTTTATATTATTATATATAGATTGATAGGTATATATAAACGAAATAATTTGGGGGTATCGTTTTTTATTTCAATATATCGGGGCTATATCATATTTATTTTTACGGGATAGGCGAATTTATTAAATAGATATAGGATGATAATATATATTTATTAAAAGGATATAATACTATATAGTAAATTTGAATGATTTTATATATTCATCAATAATATCTGAAGATAGTATATCATGGTTTTATTTTCTATATTTCTAATGTGCTAAATTTCGTATTCCATATTATTAGTTATATATTTTGTATAATATTTTATTTTATTTGCCTAACTTTCTTATTCTTATACGGTATATTTAATCTGTTATGCATTTTTATAAAGCTCTACGCAAGGTTACTCAATAAGTTGAGGAATAATTAAAAGAATGGTGATTCTTTTTTTGCATATAATGTATCCAATTATATATATGTTTAACCCGTTTAACCTGAATGTCACTATAACAAGAAAATCGGACTATTTTTGGAAAAGATCTTAATTCTGACAAGATCAGTGTAAGGAAACTCCATCAAATATTTTGTTGACACAAATTAAAATGCATATTATAAGAATTATATGTTAAATTTTCAAATTGATTAGTCAATTAATTTACAAGAAATCGCACTTCCATATATAAAATATATCAAAAATCGGAAAATTCTTGGAAAAATCTAAATTCTAAGATAATCTTATACAATATTTTACAGTAATCTTTATAAATATAGCCTATAATTTTTGAAACAATTGGTTAATGAATGTGTAAGATTTTAAACTAAGTATCAAATTTGGTAAAATATCCGAATATGTACTAAAAGTAGTATGATTATCCTGGAAAATTTTCAATTCTAAACAAATTCCCGAATGAAACCCCAATTCAATATTTTATAGAGAGCAATATTTAGAATGCATTATAACTATATTATGTATACAATTTTCAAAAATCAGAAGCTATAGACAACTAATTTTTAAGAAATCTCACTAAGAATTCAATTTAATAAAATTTTCCACAAAAAAATGTATTCTAATAAATATGAAATTCTATATGTAGGCAATAGCAATTGTATGCTAATTATAACCAAAAAAAAACTTTATAAATGAACAAAAAAAAATATTTTACTTTTACATTTTTATACAATCTATAACATTATGCTCTTCAATTTTTCCTTTCGAATTTAATTATTACTAAATTATTTCAAAATTATATTTTTGTGTTATTGTACATTGAAAATAGAACTTATTATATTCGTTGAGTTCATATTATATACAAAATATTTTATTTCTAATATTGTTGGTATATACCGACAGATATGATTTTAAATTCTGTATAATATGTTTAATTTTGAAATTTTTTCTCTTCTATATATGATATGATATGCGTTCGTGTATAAACCCAAGACCCAGTTTTTTAATACAATAATAAAGTTGAATAAAGGTACAAAAAAAAAAGCATGCAATAAATACAAATATACAATTTTTAATATATAAAATTAACATGAAACGGTACGTGTTTTTCACATCTACGACCATATTACAAGATTGCTTATATAGTATGGTATACATATATATGTATATATATATATATATATATAAAATTATAATTATATATATATATATACAGGATATATTAATAAGATTGTAGCTCAGGTATATCTGGAATTAATTTTAAGTGAAAAATATATTTATATTAATATGAAGGTATTTTTAGAATATATAGATCTACAAACCTATATATGAATTTATACTTTTATGTGTAACGATAGCACATATATTTCGATAGCATATAGTAGATTCAAAATAAATTTAAATATTACATTGTATATTGTAATATTGTGTATATTGTGTGTGTTGAGTACGTATATAAAGTGTATCTACTCTATATGTATATACATACATATATGAAATATATTCTCATTCTATATACATATATATAGCTAAAAATACACTAAATAATGTAAAATATAATTTGTTTTTATACAATATATGGCTGTATAAAGATATATGTATATATGAAAATCATCATATCTTCTTCGTTATTTGTTTTTATATACAAGAGATTTCCTTATGTGTACGTAGTTACGTACGTACATATTTAACAAAACAAAGTGAATGGCATAGGAATGGCAGGGTTTTATTAATAAGGGAAACATATATGAGGGTAGTTAATTTTCCTTTTATAAAAAAAAGATCATCATCTATATATAAATAACATATTAAAGTGTCCTACGGGTAGATATAAAACAACAAATTAACATTTAAAATAATATATATACATGCGGAATGGAAAACCATTTCATTTTATAAAATTAGATTTCTGTAAAACATTTATATTCCACATAAACACGCGCATTTTATTAACTTTCATAACACTATTGAAACATATTTATTAAACAAAAAATACTTCCTCTGGCGATGTGTATAAAAAATAAGGGTGTCGTGAGTGAATCGCTGCTGTTTCTATCTTTATTTATGAAAAAGGCTCTGCTTATATATATATATATATTGTACATTTTTTTATATATAAATAATATTTTAACAACATTTAAATTTATATTGTGCATATTCCTCCTGTATATCCTATATGTACTATATACTGATACTACTTAACTCAACATAAGGTATGTATTTATAATATATATATAAACACAACAACACATAGTGGTGTGTGGATCTTTGCGAATATATATATGAACAAATTTTATAAAATATTTATATATTGTATATAATATATCCTCCATCTATTTATACACGTATTTAGCTATTGTATATACTTGGTTTTTTTTTATATTATTATAGATATATTGAAATAACTATATATGTATATGTACCACTTATTTTATTCACGTATAATATGTACACATGTTTTTAGCAGCTTAGGTATACATATATTTTGTATATAAAGGATCCTCAAATAAGGACAATATTTCTATTTATCTTTAATTAAAAATAATTCATCTTCATCAGTTGGTATGTTTTAAGTTTCAAGATTCAGCATCCCGAAATTTTTATACGGTATTGTGCATTTAGTTTTTACATTTTTAACAAAATTAACATCTCAAAAATACTTTTCAATTTGACGACAAACGAAATTTAGTGTAAAATTTATGAACAAATACGTACTGATTTGTAAAATCTTGATATAAAATTCATTGCAAAAATATGAATGTACTATAATCTTAATTAAAATTTATTTTGGTGTGAATTTAGAGATTATTTACATGTCCCTTATTTGATGGTGCTCCGCGCCGTTTGCATATAAATAGTCGTTTGTATTATATTATATATATAATAAATCTTCAATTTAATTTAATATTTAATGAATATATTGAAAATTATATAAGACACATAGCCAAAAATGTGTGTATAAGTAATAATAATATAATATTGGTAATAAACAAAATTTTTTAATTATATGTTACATAAATTTGGGTAGAAAAGGAAAAAAAAAGAGTTAATCAATTTATACTTTATTGGCTTATAATATATTAGTTAATTTAAAAGATTAAATCGTATCCGCGTATATGGAAGAATTCATTAAATCTCTATAAAACTCTTTAGAGATAGTTGAAGATGATCAAAAATCAGTCACATTATTCAAATGAATCATAGAATTCGATTGAATTGATGAAAAATCATTCAACAAAACAAAAACTATACGAAAAATGTATTATTCCAAATATTAATTATGTTTATTCCTAAATTTTGTTTTTATAACAGCAGAGTTTTTCTTCAATTTTTTATCTTTTACGATGAATTTCAACTATTCAAAATAATAATGTGTCAAAAAATACTAAACATTTTTTATGTAAACAGAATAACGAAAAAAAAAATGAAGCTTCACAAAACTGAATTTGTTTTTGATAAAATCTATTATATTATTTAACAATGTGAATATATTAGAGAAAAATTAAAAAAAAATCAATTTAACACGATATCATTTTAGCAACTCATATTTTTTGTGTTTTACTTGTTCCATATATCCTTATTTGATCCCATATATACATATATAAATATATTATAAAATATAAAGATGAGAAGATAAGAAAAAGCATCTATTAATAATTATAATATTCATTCATAAAATTCATATATCTATATCTATATATATAGGTTAAATTTATACATGGAAAAGGAAAAGTTTGTATACATCAAAACAATTTAAAATTAAATATATATATATATATATGGATATAAATATATAGATGGATATATTCTGTTGTAGTTTGGTTTGGTTGGTTAACCGCTTATACCTGTCGTTCCTTTTGTTAAAAGTGGGTATAAAGTAATTTAATAATAGAGCAATCCTATACATATATATATATATATTTATTTATACTATGTATAATTTATATTCATATACATAGCGGCAAACCTGAAAAATTTTATCGCTTTCAGATGAATTTACTACAATAATGCTAAATACATTGTATTATTAATCCAACTATTGAGGTTGGGTTTGAAAAATTTTGGAGTGTTAGGTGAAGGAGGAAGAAAACCTTATATCGTTTTTCTTCATATATGCATTACAATATTTGATGAATTTTCTTCAAGTTTTCAGCAAACAAAAAGCTTTCAGGAATCATACCGCATACAATTTAGAATTTTTTATTCTGTATAACGAGAATATGGTAATGCGCGGAATGAAGGATTCGATGATGTAATGCAATATAGGTGAATATTTTCAAAACCATCCACGTACATTTAATAATTATTCTATAAATAGACGATAATTTAATGTTTTGGCTACACATCACTCTCTCTATATTTGTATTTATATTTTCTAAATATTTATAGATAACGAAATTATGTGTAATTTTAAAGGATTATGTAAAATTTCTTTTGATATATAACATGAATTATATAAATATCGCTATATCGCTACTAAACATTTAAATGTTTGTACTTTATTTTGGAATTGATTTATACTAAAAAACAATTAAAAATTAGAACGAAGAAGACGAAGTATATATAAATCAATAACTATTAATTAACAATAGGACTTACTTTCATTTACAAATTAAATTTGATTGTATTTTAACGTAGAATAAAATTGTTTGAAATGATTACAGAGAAAATATTAAAATAAATATGGAAGCAATTATATATAGAATTAGATGATACTAATATAGAATTGATATATGAGTTAAAAGTAAAAAATAATTTTTTTTTGTTGACTAATCTTTTCGTGATTAGTTATTTTCAAAGAATCGTACACAAAACTTCCCATTGAAAATGATTAAGAATTTTCTTAAAATGATTATATAAAAAATTTAGATTTATAGAATATCATAAAAAAATTCCCAATAGTAAATTATAAAGAATTTTCTTTTGTGAAATCATACACAATTTTCTTTCGTATGTCATACATTTTCTTTGCGAAATGATACAGAATTTTGTTAAGAATATTATATAGAATTATCTGCAGGAAATTATACCGAAAAAGACTAACAAACAAACAGAATAAATCAAAACAAAAATTATATAAAAAAATTGTATTTTAGAAAAATGCAATCAAACTTTTGCCGAACTTTGACTGAACTTCGCTTCGATAATGTAAAAAATATAATAATGTAATAGATAGTTACAGATTCTATATATAAATATAATATTGTTATATGAATATATATGCATCCATTTCAAAAGGTTATATCAAAATAAATGTATTTTGATGATTTTTGTTTATTTTGTTTATATATATTCAAGTGGATTTAAATTCAAGTGAATGTAAATCTTTGTGAATATATCAACTATAAATATAAAAGTATATATAATACAGGGTTAGTGTTATGCATGAATTGATATATATATTATTCATTATTGTATATATAATATATTATTCAAAAATATATATATTCAATGATTGAGTGTTAAATAGTTTGTCCTGATGATCCCAACGATCATCGATCATCATTGTTGTGGCCATAACTCGTAGACCAATGGATGAATCTGGCTAAAACATTTAGCATACTTATTTAGTTTAAGGAACGCTGAATCCGAATAAATTGGTTTATCTATCAGAATATCTTATCGATGGGATCCTCAGGACACTCTATCATTGAATGCATATATACTTTTGAATAACATATAGACAATTTTGAATATTATAAATACATTGCTGAATAAATACATGTATTGTATTGAGAATAATATATATATTCATAAATAACCCCAGTAATAAAAACTCATATAGATTTATTTTCTACATTAATTCGCTATAAATATAGTATCGAAATAAAAATCCAAGTATCATAAAAAATTCCATTATGAAGTGCATATTTTTACATGTATGTAAAAAAGAAAGTGTATCCTTCAATGTTCGAAAGTTTATTATACATATATATATATATGTATAGAATTTACATAAGCGAGAAGAAGCTTTTGTATATATATATATATATAATATATATACTACGATGATGAAGAACAATATAACAATATAAAAATAAATTTAACAAAAACATCTTCATAAATGAATGAAGCAAAAGTTTAAAAATCAAATGGATAATATATATAAATAAATTATAATATAACTCACTATGTGTTGTTACTTTATCATCAAACAAGCTTCAAAACAAGATGAAGTTGTTTTATGTTAAATTGTACAAAATACATATACAATGAATCAAAGTTTGATTCGTAATATAAAATCTATTTGTCTGTCTGTATATACATTGAATATCAAATGTAAATCAATATGGAATGATATGAATATAAATATATTCATTCATACATCAGATCAGATTATATATTTATAAATAACTCCAAGTTGATACATTTTTTAAATAATTTATAACTTGTATATTGAAACATTTTTATTGAAATGTAAGTGGATATAATATTTTCTCTTTATAGTTTTTTAAAATAAAACATTGTTATATACAAATAAAATTGTTTTAATTTTTTATTTTCGTATAATATAATAAGAATATTTTATTACTTTGATAGATAGAGTTAGAGATAATGGAATATAATTAAAGATTTCGGGGCAGTTTTATGGTTTTTGGATTATGGTAAAACGTTTAGGATATTTTTGTGATTAATAACGATAATAAACTTCAATGGTGATTAAGATTGATTATCATTAATACCGTAGTTTATTTAATTTCATGAAAGTATTTAATAATTTCAGGTAATATATATTGAAGAACTAAAAAACTATAGTGTTGGTAAAGTGTATTTTAACTTAATGCAATCATATTGGGTTAAATTAATTCAATGCTCATATGTAATAATTAAAATACCCATTATATAATGTGATTGTAAAGAAATAAATCTAAATTCAATATGTGTTTCATCATAATCAGTGTAAGAGTAACTGAAAGATGATACATGAAGTTGAATGATGCCGATTTCTGTGGCACAAAATTACTAAAAATAACTGAATTAAAAAATGGATAAAAAATAGTCAGAAATTTATCATAACTTCAATTTAGATGCTGAGTTAAATGAAAATCTTTCAGTGGATTTAATTAAGAATATATGAGCCATGTATAAATTAAACAACTAAACGCTTAAAGAAACTAAATCTGAAGGTAATCTACATATTATAAGGTAATATTGTGACGGTTATCTAGGTGTATATTTCAATGTATAATAAGAAAATTAATTGAGTAATACAAATATAATAACAATCCATCTGATCTGAAATAATTTGACTCATTTCTAAATGCGTTTATAAACCATAAAATCTATAAAATTTATTGAGAAAAAAAAATTAGATATACATTTTAATATGGAATATAATAAACATTTTAGGTAAATAATTGATTTCATTTATACATAATCCGTTAAATACAATAATATATTTCAATCACTGAGTATACTATACAATAAATAAACACTGATTTATAATTCAAGCTAAATGTTATTTGACCAAGTATATGTATAATAATATAGATTAAAAATTTTAAATTTACATTTTACCTGTGCTATACATATCTTTTTGCAATGTGATTTAATAAAATATTTATTCGAATAGGTATCAATAATAATAATAATATATCTACATATAAATTATATGTGTTTTGGATATGCAAAATGACCACAAATATATTTAAACAATAAAATTGAATATATATAGTATATATAATTAAATAATTTATACTGCTCGTATATATAGTAATGTAAATAATAAAGGTCTACCACCATACATTTTAATATCGAATTTAATGAATTTCATTATTACATGCACAAATTTATATACAAGATAAATGTAAACAATACACAATTTTCTATATAAATATATGAAATATCGCATAGATAGAATATACAAATTTTTACCATTTGCCATCAATAAATTAAAATATATTCCAATAAATTTGATTGTGTATTGTATACTTTTTTTTCATGCTTTTATACATATTTATTTATGCATAAAACTATAAAATTTTAATTTTATTATTATGATTTACTGAATACATTTTATTGGATTTGAATATTTTATTTTAAAAAAAAGAGAAAAGAAAATAAGGTGTTTTATAGAAATTAAATTTTGTAAGCATTGCTTGTGTATTTTATACTATAAAATGAAAATATACTTTTATATAAAGGATAATAGGAAACTACAATATAAAATTTTTTCTTCTATTTTGGGTTACAGCAAATTTTTTTTTATATACAGATTATATATATTATAACTAAGAATGAATTGAGTCATGGGTAGCATATCCTTATAAAACTGAATTCATATATATATAAAGTGATTGTACAAAAAGAATTTTCCAAATTGGAAATGAAATTATTTAGAATATGACCCAAATAATTACAAATATTGTAATAGTTTTTTACAATTTTCATTAAACGTGTGAATTTTTCAATAGGTTGTTCATATAAATCTTTTGCAAAATTATTCTTAAAGAGCATGGAAATACCTTTCATTCAATGGTCTAATTGTTCAGATTGGTTAAATGGTTCGGAAGTTACAATGATTTTAGTATGTGGTATATTTTCAATAATTTATCACTAAAAAAAATTTTTTATTTTTACTTAAAAATGAAAAATCTCGGAAAATTTGTATGAAAACCTTTAAAGTGATATAAGGAGACTGTTAGTAATTTTTTATGATCTTTTTAAATATGCAATAAAATATATTGGTTCACTTGGAAAATGTTAGAGTATATACAATTTTTATCAAATAATTGCATTTTTTAATATGATTTATTTTGAAATACTTTTGAATGTTATTTTTTCCTTAAAGAGCATAGAAATACCTTTCTTTCAATGGTCTAATTGTTCAGATTGGTTAAGTGGTTAGGAAGTTACAATGATTTTAGTATGTGGTATATTTTCAATAATTTATCATTAAAAAATATGTTTTATTTTTAATTAAAAGTGGAAAATCTCGGAAAATTTGTATGAAAACCTTTAAAGTGATGTAAGTAAACTCTAAGTAATTTTTTATGATCTTTTTAAATATGCGTAAAAAAATCATTAGTTCACTTGGAAAATGTTAGAATATTGATAATGTTCATCAAATTTTTCAATTTGTTTTCGATTATATGATCAAATCTTAAAAAAAAACAATTAGTTCTTATGGTTTTGTTTCGAGATTTTTTAAAATACAATGAATAATTTAGTAAAGGTTTAGATATTAACATTAAATCGTTTTGAATTCAGACTGAATTAAAAATTAAATATATCTGTTTGCCTTATATTATTTAAATATATTTATTATTATATTCTAAATATGATTCCTTCTTGCATATGCTCACATACATATATACTATTGGACATTTTTTATACAAGTAAAATATTTCAATACGTAAAAAATTATGTATAATTTACTATTTCTTTATAAATACTACTAATAAAGTAAAGTACTTTTATATACTTATAATGTTATAATAGCTTTAATAAATGTACATATATAAAAATTAAAAGCCATCTTAATGAGAAAAAATAAATAAATATATATTGTCCTTTTAATTAGAGTCATTAAATTTACAAATTTTATATATATATATATGAGAATTATTATTATTAGTACATGTTATATAAGAAACATTATAAAATAAAAACTCATATATACTAAATCATTATATTTTATATAATATATATACGCGACAAGTTTTTCTTTCCTATATATTTTCAAACACGAATTTCATATAACAACATTTAATTTATTTGAACATATCATATCATAAAGAGATGTAAAAAGGAAAACGTGTGTTGTGTGTGTTGTCTATACATGAAAGTTAAAAATATATATATCACTTCCTCTATATATTTATATATATCGTGCTTTATTAAACACAACAGCAACTGACTTAAATATAACTTTTAGTTTATAATACACTCGAATGCATATATACGAAACATTTACACATAAAATATATATATATATAGTGTTTCTGAACATTTCTATATATACCTACATAAATAACTCGGTATATATCTATATATGATACAGAGTATAAATAATGGTTTGTATATTATAATATGTAAAGGATATCATTATAATAATGTATGTAAGTTGTAAGTTATAAATATATATATATATAGGCAAGTAGAAACGCACATATGCATGAGATGCGAGGATATGATGGTCATATAAAATATATTAAAAGCTTATAAGTTTATATTAATTTTATGTATATATACAAAACAAACAAAACACGCATCATACAAGCCTATATATATTTATATATCTATATGAATATTATTGTTCTTGAACGTGTAACACAATGAATAAAAGAAGTGACGGATATGAAATGAAAATTTGCCACATCATTTTCCATCTCATTTACTTTAACAAAAACATAATGATTACAATTTTATTTCCCATATATTATATCCCATAATATTCTCTACGTTGATGAATGACACCGCACCACAACATCATATATATATTATATAAACACGCAGCAGTAGCAGCCGGTTATTCATGCCATGCATTCATAAATGCAATGCATTTTATATATGTATATGAAATAAATGATTATATAATAATAAATCATATAAGCGCATATTTAATATATATATATGTTATTATGGACCACAAAAGTGATTTTAGTTTTTGGTCTATACCGGAATGGAAAATTTTGAAATGTAACATATATTATATATTAGTGATTGAAATGCGATTTAAAATTGGAATTAATTTTCGTATAATTGTATGGGGTTTATTGTTGCGAAAAATTCAGCTTTTTAAGAATCTTAATAGATAAATATGATGATCATTTGGTAAACAAATTGTAAATTTTAATAATAACTAATGATATTCATATACATAGGTATATTCATAATATGTATATATAGGAACAAAACGTCTAATGTCCAAACACATAAAGATCGTGAGATTTTTTTTTAAAGTAATTGTATTTAATTTTTCATTGCAGTTATATCTATCTATAACTATATATACTGATATTAAAATAATATAATTTCATCATGGTTATTACTCAAATTTAAAATGAGAAGAATTATATTATTCCTATATGATATACCTGCGGAATATTTCATAAATAAATTCGATTACGATTTAATTCACTAACATATATCTATATATATATATATATATATATATATTATATCCGATAATTGAATTAACTTATCTATAAATATATATAAAAACTAATTCCCTAAAAGCTATATAATCTAAACATTTTCTATATATAATATGCGATACATATACATATATACTTATAATAAATAATGATAATGCGAATAATGTCGTAAACAAAATTTACTGCATTTATTACAAAATTTATAAATAAAATATATTTATATATACGTATTAAATTAAAGGTATATATAAAAAGCGGCAAATTCAACCATTCAACGCATTAATGAAATTAACTATATCTATATACAGATCGTTATATATACTCTATAAATGGAATTGACTAAAAATAAAAATACTCAACTGACATTATATATATTATATAAAATACACATTTATATATATATATATATATATAAATATTCATCATTGATTACCATTTATTTATTTTATATACATATTTATAACATTCACTTCATTCCATTCGCATACGTTTTATTTAATTATACATTTTATTCTAAATATAAAATCAAATTTATCCATATAATATTGCACATATACACGATCGATAGGGTATATTATATATTTTATATATATATATACCGATAATAGTATATATCTATCTCTACCTAGTTCTACATATCGTCTGAATATATCCGCGTTCAATAATAGAATTAATTTTCTCATATACATATATGTAACTGACTGACCTGATATAAAATCCAAATATATACTAATTGCAACTATATATATATATAGGTACAACATGTATACTTTTTCGATAACAGTTGAGTATATATTTATATATATAGCTTTCAGAATGGATGGATATTGGTGATGTGCACGTAGTACCTTTAAATTAATTCAATCATGGTATATCAATATTTATTTTTTTTATATTAACCATTCCTATATATCAATATACGCGGATATATGACTGACTATATTATATAATTGACCAACTATATATATCATTTTATCGCGTTTTATTTCTATATATATATATATATATCTGGATTAATTGAAAGATGTTTAAGTTAATATTGCGGAAAATTAGTAGGTTTATTAAATTTTTGGTATTACTTGCATTTCATTTCATTTAAATATGATTTTATTATCAGGTTCGTGAAATATTAACCATTATTATAATTATCTTATATTGTATTTTATAAACGACGGACATTTAAAAAACTTTTGAAATAAATATTAATATAATTTTTATTATATAATTGCGGTATGAATATAATAAGTAATTTGGTGTTCACGCTTAAAATTTGTTTTGTCAAAAGTCATTTTTCATAATAATGTAGCACTTATTTTTGTAGGATTACTCCCTGCACATTCATGCATTTAAACATTTAGTTTCAAAACAATAGATAATAAATAATTTATAAAAATATCTCTTCGTATTATACAAATTATGTTGTGGTTATTCGGTCATTTCTATTCCATCAGATATATTAAGTATAATTATTTATGTGTCTGCTAAAAATATTAAAGGATTCGAAAAGTATTATACCAATTTAATGCCTCAATTGTAAATATTTACTTGTGTATTAAAAACTAAAATTGATATACACATTTATATATAGAAATATCATGTATTTCATAGTTCATAATGAATTTAAAAGAAAATATATATTACATATATACAATATATAGTTTTATTTAGCCAAATAGACAAATAGATACTATATAATCCGACAAATTAATTGTACAATAAACTTACTATATATAAGGAAAGTTTTCCTTCCATATATAATATCTAACTTGATATAACTTTAAAACCTATATAAATAATACATTTATATCATTTATTGTTCCCTTTAATAATTTTCTATGACCTTTTGGTATATAGATAATTTATAATTGATTGTATAAATGGGACAACATACGAGATAAATTATAAAGTATATAGATATAGTGAAACATATTATGTCAACAAATTGAACATACCCATAGTGTAACTCATATTATTTTTGAATTGTTATTCACCGTATATTTTGTTAAGTAATTCTCAAAATGATTGTATATAACAATTGGTTAAAGTATTGTAAAACCTTTGTTTTGCTTGAAAATGAAAAGTGTTGTATGACATATCTAATAAAACATTCAGCAAGAAGCATATATGGTGATATGGACATAGACGTTTCAATTAGTATAATAAGTCCTTTAAAACATATACGATTAAATTCTTTTGAAAACATCAGAAATTGGATCTAAGAATTAAAATCCAAAAATTCTTTGCTGTCAAGGAAAATATTATTATTTCAAAAACTAATGAATTAATGAAAAGTTACTTTGCAAATTGGGTAAGTTCAATTTGTATACTTATATTCATATATTGTTTTCAAACATTTATATCTTTTTTTGAAAATACATACACAATAACTTGAATAAAACATCAGAAAAAAGTTACATTTTCACTCATATAAAGTACATTCACATATACATAATTGAATATTTAATTTATAAGAAAATTGGAAAATGTGTGTTATTGATCTAACAAGAATAAGACAAAAAAGGAAACAAAAAAATATATTCAAAATATTTTTAGCAAGCAAAACTTTTATTAGATCACATCTAAATCTTACAAATATAGAATTTATAAGTTATATATAGTAAATAAAGTTCAATATTCTATTTATTCTATTTTTATTATTATTATTATTATTATTATGAGGTGATGTACTAGGAATTTAAATCACCAATGATAAACTTAAATGATACAAAGTGAATCGTACACGTATTTATTTATATATATATGCTTTTCGATTAAATTAAAGCAAAATTTATTTATACATATTTTATATATAGTTTGGTTAAACCTTAAACTATTTGCTTTTATTGAATAAGAATAGCCTGGGTAATAAATAGACATAATAAAATTAGCATTTCTAAATTGTATATATAGATAGATATAAATATATAGAGATATAAATAAAAGGAAACTTAACGTTATTATATTTGAATCATCTTAATTTTGTCTGTAAACAAAAACGCATGTTGTTGAAATATTCTATATATAGGATGTGATATATGAAATGTTTAATATATATTATATAATCAATAAAATAGAATTGTGTGCTTATATCAATAATTTATATAATGCAAATGTATTGATGATGATGATGACGATGATAAGGGGTATATATTTTAGAAGAAAATAAATCAATATTCTGTGTTGATAAAACATTTTATATAAAAAAAAACAAGACTAAATATACGAAGCGCTAAGTTGAAATGTATATCACAATTTAATCAACTGGAAATTATACATATATAAATATATTTCTTTTCTTGATTATACGAACAAAAATTTACAGAAAAATGTTAAAAGTATTCATATTTTTATTATGATTATTATTTAGTTGGTTGATTTATTTTTCTTCACTTGAATATATTTTTAGATAAATAAATCAATTATTTTAAAGTTAAAATATAATGAAATTTATATAGTATTATTTATTATCCTTATATACAACGAAATTAAGATAAATTTAATATTCCTAATATATATAGAAAAATACTTCTCTGTTTTACTATTTATATAAAATAATACAAAAATAAATGTAAGAATGTTATAAGTCCAATATACAATTATCAAGATTTTTAAAGTGTAAAATTTCAATCCCATTTCATTTTTAAAATATACCCCCTAAATATTCTATCATTCGTCAAATCCATCATAATTTCGAAATGAAGTCTGTAGTATAACAAAATAATAAATGTTTTTATTTTTTTTTTTTACAAAAAATCTGTCCTCAATTGTTCGTTATCAATCACATATATAAATGGAAAGATGGGAAGAAAAAAACAGGCAATAAGAAGAAAGGAAAGGACCAGCAGCTGTTGTTATATATACTATATATGTATTAGTATTATGGATAAATAAAGAAAAGAAAGACATTTCACCTTTAACTTCTTATAAATGTTTATAAATAATATTCAATGATCGGAAAATTCTCCATATAATAACATATTGCAATTCAATTCAATGTAAATTATATAATATGTAAATGCGAACGGAGAAAGGACATTTTAAATATATGTATATATATACGTTTAATATTTTATTGTTATGTAATATGTTATTGTTATACAATATTTTATACAGAAAAGGAAGGATAGGATAGGATGTACTTATATATAGAAATATATGCCTTTATTTTGATATATTGAGGTTATCGAATAGATCAAATATATTATATATATGTTACAATAAAAATGATCAACACCAAAAAAAGATTTTGGAATAATGATTAAAAATACATATTATATTAAATTTTTGACCCACATCACCGAGAATTAAGAGATACAAAGTTGAATACATTTTCAAATATATTTAATAATTTTTTATTAATAAATAATATTAGAAGATTATTCATCGGAATTTGAATGAATAGATAGATAAAAAAATGAAATTATTCGACAAAATTTGTATAAAAACTCAACTTATTTTTCGTAATAATAATTAAATTGTTACCTATATTGAAATGTAAATTAATTAAATGATAAAGTAGAGACTAAACTTTAGGGATAAACGATTCTATATAGTTATATATGGTGAATTGGTGATATATATTCAACAAGATAAATATAGGATGGCACTCATTATCTTTCTAAAGTCAAAATATTTAGATTATCGAAAACTATATGTGGATGAACTGAAATATATATAGTAAGTATGATAAACTAATTAAGTAAAAGTGAATACCTGAAATAAGTTAACAAAAATATTGTGAGAATAATATTGTGTATTTGTTTCAAACATTTACGAGAAATAAATATAAATAAATAAACAATAAAGCATGCAAAATAATTAGTTATTATTGTGTTAGTAAACTACATAAATACTAAATAAAACTACAAATAAAAATTGAAAAAAAACTTATAACTATAAAATTGATCGCGTAATTATAAATAATATTATATAAAAAAAATATAACTAAAACTACCCTAACAAGCCCAATATAAAAATCAACGATGGTTTACATGGGCAGGGGGGTCCTCAAACAGACCAGAGCTATTGGATAGGAAGAAGTACTTGGCGCGTAGTCGGTCCGCTGTAGGACTAGAGGGCTTGACCCAAGTACTCCCTGGATTAGGATTTTTTTTCATATGTATACAAAGTAAATTGATCCCACACCCAGCATAGAAAGCTGAGGGCAAGTACCAATTACAATGTTAATATATATAGGATAAAGTATTGTCAAGTAGTCGATCCATTAAAGAGAACCGACCGCTTACAATTACTTTTTTAATGGTTAAAAGGAAAAAAAAGGACAAATGTATTTTAAAAAAAAATATTTATAATATATAATCAATATAAAAAAATGGGTTAGTAAAAATATTAGTTTTTGAGTTCATCAGATAGATCTTTATTTATGCAAACAAAAAGAATAAATAATTAGTAATTATTGTTTATTTCCCATTTACCATTACAAATATTAATTAATTAGTTTATATTAGTTAGAAAATTAGTAATATAAAAAGCAATGTGTTTATTTATAGGTTTAGGTGATCTATCTATATGAACTCTATAAATATATTAGAAAATAAAAAAAAATTAATTCATTCATACTGACAATTATTTTATTTTTAAATTAATGGAATAATTCTTTTTTTTTATTAATTCTTGTTCATAATTGCATTAATGTTATTATTATAAATTAATATAAAACATTTATATAAGTCTTAAACAAATATGTTTATGAATGATTTTATTAATGTAAAATGTATGAATGTCATTTGATTTTATTTTCTAATACAAAGAAATATAATGAAAATAAATTTTCTACTCACACAATTGTTAGAATTTACAAAAGAAAAACAATTCTAAAAGATGCCAGAGTGCCAAAAAAAATCACACTAACCTGAAACAAAAGAATAAAACATAAAAAATATGTATTAATTTAAATTATTATATTTTCTTTTACAACAACAAAATTTGTATTTACCTGTTTGAACTTTTGAATGGAATATACGACTGCGATGACAGCAAAAATGTACTTGACAAAACAATTCAACATAAAAATTAACAGCAAATATTATCTGCTTTACAAACACTTTTAACACTTTTAAAAATTCTTTTTAGAGCAATTATATTTGTAAAATACTCTTCTGCAATTTGCACTGTAATGAAAAAAAAAATGACAAATTTTAATTTATTATATTTATATATTTATTTTTTTTATAAAATGTAAAAAGGTAATTTACAAAAATATTATATTATGCTGTGATTGAATCAACTCTATTTCGTCTTTATATATATAAATCAAACAGTTAATGCGGTTTATTGAAGATTTTTGTTAAATATCTATGTACAGGATATGAAATACGTACTTATAGTTTTTTTTTTTAGTTTTCATTTATTGAATTTTCCTCATCAATGGATTTTTGTACAACATTTTTTTTTACATTAAAATCAAAAGAAAAACACAAATTAATTTTCCCGATATTAACTTTACAACGATAATCAATTATTTTACAAAAAAGAATATTTTTCCTTACAATTTGATGAGAAGAAACGATGGAAATTCTTTAACAATGTTAACCAAAAACAACATCACATTAAAATCAAACTACAAAATTATAGTAGAAAATAAAATGTGCTAATAAAGACGATGTACGCATACACTTTTTAGTATAGGTATAGAATTAAATTAACAGTTAATAAACTGTTGTTTGAATTGATAAATATATTATATATTATACATCGTCGTGTGATAACAATACAAATTTAAGTTGAATTGAAAAAATATTGCATCTCAATTCAAATATATTTTTTGTGCATTTTATACGATCAATAATACAAGAACACAAGGAAAATTTGCGGTCATCAAATAAAACAGACATTTGTTTTAATTTAATTAAATGAATTATATGAATATTTTTTTCTCAATGTTAGTTTTCCAATTTATTTAAATGATTTTTAATCATACAATTTTCATTAAAAAATAAAACAAAAAGAATAATTTATTTCTACGGAAAATTGGAAGGAAAAAAATTCTTTAATCAAATATTTGATTAGGCAAAAGAATTTTTCTTTTAACAAAAGCAAAGGCAGAATTTTTCTTTTAACAAACCAAGAAAAATATCGCTACAAAAAATAAATCAATTAAATAAATAGGAAAAATAATGCACTAATAATGAAAATGTTAAAAATATTCCATAAATGTACAAAAAAAAATTATATCCCGCTATAATGTCTGGTAATAAAAATTATTTTATATAATACAACAAAACATTATATGATTTTATTACAATATATAATCATCGATCGTCGTGATACAACGAAATCTATCAAATTATGATGTATTAAAAACATGCGTATTGAAATATCACTATATGAAAGTCGGTATCAATAATACAATATAAAATTCTATAGTTGTAAAATTACACAAACAAATAAATACAACAATATATAATATTGAATCTATATTTTATATGTACATATATATAATGAGTGTTGATGCAAAAGTAATTCCTATTTTGTCTATGCAATGATATACTCAAAAATGTCTATATAATTATAGATAGATTTTCATCTGATCAATTATGAAATTAACTTTGTTTCAAACATCGCAAATTTACATATAAGATTTTATATTTGATATGTCTATGGAAGTCGGATGTCGAGTTCATATCCCGAGTTCATATCCCGAAGGATTTATACAATTTTTTCATGTTAATTTTTTTTTTTATAATTATATTTATAATGAATTTTATGAAAAAAAAAAACATATTAAAATATATAAAAATTAATTTTCATTCATGCAACACTTTTTTCCGCACACAATTTTCCGCTATTTTGAATCATATGTGAACAAAACTAAAGTGAATATTTCTTAAGGTGCAAGTATGGTCGAGTTGGTAGCGAAGCCGCCGATTTTCAAATAAAAAATCTCACATGTAAAAAATTACATGTGAGATTTGCTTTTAATTAAGGGGAACATGGTTGTTTGAATGTTGGAAAGTCGACCATGAGATAAACCATATTCCAGCAATTATGTTCCCCGTAGGTTTATATATATACGGACCGCGCTGGCGATTCTGCCAGTGTGGTTAGTGTATATATATTTCCGGGTATCCCACTGGGGGGATACCCGCTCTACATCCAATTATAACTGTAAATTTCTATCGTTGAAACTTACATAAGATAAAAAGGTAAAAAATATATAGATGAAAAAACCAAATAAAAAAAATGTGGTTTTCCAAATATATTTTTTCTTTTTATCTTATGTAAGTTTCAACGATAGAATGATTGTATGTGATACAAGAAGACCTTTAGTAATTTTTTATGATCTTTTTAAATATGCAATAAAATGTATTGGTCCACTTGGAAAGTGATTGAGTATTGACAATTTTTATGAAATAATTGCATTTATCAATAGGATTTATTTTGAAATGTCTGTATAATTATATTTTATTCTTAAAGTTCGTTAAAATACCTTTCTTTTGATGGTCTAATCATAAAGATTGGTTACCTGGTTGGGAAGTTACAATAATTTGAAATGGCGGAAAATTTTCAATAATTTAACATAAAAAAAGATGATTTATTTTTATTTAAAAGTGGAAAATCTCGGAAAACTTATATGAAAGCGACTGAAATGATACAAGAAGACCTTTACTAATTTTTTATGATCTTTTTAAATATGCAATAAAATGTATTGGTCCACTTGGAAAGTGATTGAGTATTGACAATTTTTATGAAATAATTGCATTTATCAATAGGATTTATTTTGAAATGTCTATATAATTTTATTTTATTCTTAAAGTGCGTTAAAATACCTTTCTTTTGATGGTCTAATCATAAAGATTGGTTACCTGGTTGGGAAATTACAATAATTTGAAAATGAGGAAAATTTTCAATAATTTAACATAAAAAAAGATGATTTATTTTTACTTAAAAGTGGAATATCTCGGAAAACTTATATGAAAGCGACTAAAGTGATACAAGAAGACCTTTACTAATTTTTTATGATCTTTTTAAATATGCAATAAAATGTATTGGTCCACTTGGAAAGTGATTGAGTATTGACAATTTTTATGAAATAATTGCATTTATCAATAGGATTTATTTTAAGATGTCTATATAATTATATTTTATTCTTAAAGTTCGTTAAAATACCTTTCTTTTGATGGTCTAATCATAAAGATTGGTTACCTGGTTGGGAAGTTACAATAATTTGAAAAGGCGGAAAATTTTCAATAATTTAACATAAAAAAAGATGATTTATTTTTATTTAAAAGTGGAAAATCTCGGAAAACTTATATGAAAGCGACTAAAGTGATACAAGAAGACTTTTACTAATTTTTTATGATCTTTTTAAATATACAATAAAATGTATTAGTCCAGTTGGAAAGTGTTTGAGTATTGACAATTTTTTGGAAACAATTGCATTTATCAATCGGATTTATTTTGAAATGTCTATATAATTTTATTTTATTCTTAAAGTGCGTTAAAATACCTTTCTGTTAATGGTCTAATCATAAAGATTGGTTACCTCGTTGGGAAGTTACAATAATTTGAAAATGAGGAAAATTTTCAATAATTTAACATAAAAAAGATGATTTATTTTTACTTAAAAGTGGAAAATCTCGGAAAACTTATATGAAAGCGACTGAAATGATACAAGAAGACCTTTACTAATTTTTTATGATCTTTTTAAATATGCAATAAAATGTATTGGTCCACTTGGAAAGTGATTGAGTATTGACAATTTTTATGAAATAATTGCATTTATCAATAGGATTTATTTTGAAATGTCTATATAATTTTATTTTATTCTTAAAGTGCTTTAAAATACCTTTCTTTTGATGGTCTAATCATAAAGATTGGTTACCTGGGGCCTATTGCACCAACAACTTATCACTTATTATTTATCAACTTATCAAAATTTTTGATAAATTTTTGTTGCATCAAAATGGAAAGTGTTAACCGAAAGATTGAGTTATGATAAGTGATAAGCACTCAACTTACAATTTTCTGTTGCATCAAATTGTAAAATGTAAGTTGATAAGTTTTTTTTTGGATAACTGATAAGTTATAAGAATTTGACAATTTTTTAATCATTTGGTTGCACAAACATTTTCAGTTATCACTTATCAAAACAAATATTGATAAATTTATCAAAAATTTTGTTAAGAAAAAATTAATATATCAAATAAATTGTTAAATAACTTTCATTATAAATTCAGTTTTAGTGGTGGATATAATAAAAAAAATGTTCCGATTTGAATTTTTATTAGAAAATGAAGAAGTGCGAAGAAATCGTGTAGTAAACCGCGTGTTAATTTTTCATTAACTAATGGTGATACATTAGAAAATTTTCGACTAACACGAATTCAAATAGAATATGTGTTAGAAAAAATTGGTGGAAGGTTAGAGCGTTGTAGTGACAGGAATAACCCGTTAAGTCCACTGCAGCAATTGCTCATCACATTACATTGGCTTGGAAATGGAGCACTATTCTATTATATATAATACACACAAACGCAACAATCATAATGGCTTTTGTTATTAAAAAAACAGTAACAAAACGAACTTATCAATTTAATTAAAAAAGCAAATGTTGCTAAAAGTAATTTTTTTTTGGAGAAACACTTATCAATTATCATTAGCAAAAATTTGATAAATTTACAATTGATAAGTGAGTGATTTTTTTTTTCTCTTTGGGCAACGCTTATCATTTACACTTATCAAAAAAATCATTTTTCGATAAGTTGATAAATGATAAGTGATAAGTTGTTGGTGCAATAGGCCCCTGGTTGGCAAATTACAATAATTTGAAAATGCGGAAAATTTTCAATAATTTAACATAAAAAAAGATGATTTATTTTTACTTAAAAGTGGAAAATCTGGGAAAACTTATATGAAAGCGACTAAAATGATACAAGAAGACCTTTAGTAATTTTTTATGATCTTTTTAAATATGCAATAAAATGTATTAGTCCACTTGGAAAGTGTTTGAGTATTGACAATTTTTGGGAAATAATTGCATTTATCAATAGGATTTATTTTGAAATGTCTATATAATTTTATTTCATTCTTAAAGTGCTTTAAAATACCTTTCTTTTGATGGTCTAATCATAAAGATTGGTTACCTGGTTGGCAAATTACAATAATTTGAAAATGCGGAAAATTTTCAATAATTTAACATAAAAAAAGATGATTTATTTTTATTTAAAAGTGGAAAATCTCGGAAAACTTATATGAAAGCGACTAAAGTGATACAAAAAGACCTTTAGTAATTTTTATGATCATTTTAAATATGTCATAAAATGTATTGGTCCACTTGGAAAGTGATTGAGTATTGACAATTTTTTATGCAATAATTGCATTTATCAATAGGATTTATTTAGAAATGTCTATATAATTTTATTTTATTCTTAAAGTGCTTTAAAATACCTTTCTTTTGATGGTCTAATCATAAATATTGGTTACCTGGTTGGGAAGTTACAATAATTTGAAAATGCGGAAAGTTTTCAATGATTTAACATAAAAAAAATGTTTTATTTTTATTTAAAAGTGGAAAATCTCGGAAAACTTATATGAAAGCGACTAAAGTGATACAAGAAGACCTTTAGTAATTTTTTATGATCTTTTTAAATATGCAATAAAATGTATTGGTCTACTTGGAAAGTGATTGAGTATTGACAATTTTTATGAAATAATTGCATTTATCAATAGGATTTATTTTGAAATGTCTATATAATTTTATTTTATTCTTAAAGTGCGTTAAAATACCTTTCTTTTAATGGTCTAATCATAAAGATTGGTTACCTGGTTGGGAAGTTACAATAATTTGAAAATGCGGAAAATTTTCAATAATTTAACATAAAAAAAGATGATTTATTTTTATTTAAAAGTGGAAAATCTCGGAAAACTTATATGAAAGCGACTAAAGTGATACAAGAAGACCTTTAGTAATTTTTTATGATCTTTTTAAATATGCAATAAAATGTATTGGTCCACTTGGAAAGTGATTGAGTATTGACAATTTTTATGAAATAATTGCATTTATCAATAGGATTTATTTTGAAATGTCTATATAATTTTATTTTATTCTTAAAGTGCGTTAAACTATATATTTTAGGACTATATATTTTTATCATTTATATATGCGAAAAAAACATCATTTCGCTATTTATATAATCCCAATTAAACCGAAATTTTTTTTCTTTTGGACACTTTTGAACCAAAAATAATACTTTAATCTTCAGTTTTAGCTATATATGTGAATATTTACTCACAAACATATCAACTATATTTGCATTGCATACTAACTAATATATACAAGTATAAATATATACCCACCCGCGATCCATACACGTTAATATAAATAATGTCGCGGCGAATAACATTTCGTTTTAAAATTTTTTTGTTTTCAAGGAAATCAAAATATAGATTTTTTTGTTTTTTGGTGTAAGTATAGAATTTAAAAATATAGCATAGCAAAAAAGTAAGAAAAGTTATTTTTTGTTATATAACAACGTAACGTATAATAATAATAATATTATAGAGCTTGAAAGAATGCATTAAGAATTTTAAATTAGATTTTGATTCCTTTCCAAATTTAAACATAAGGTATATATATATATTCATATTGTTTATACATAATAATTTCTTATTTAATATTTTCATCCATAGGACTATATATATATACATATATATGGATGGGGCATATATAAAATATATGGAAATGTTAAATAAATGACTTGATATATATATTTTATGTCCATATATATAATATGAAAACAACATCTAAAATATATAAAAATAAACTTTTTAAACATATATGCAAACAAGATGTTTGTCAAAAACGACCTTTAGTTTTTCAATGAAATGATTGATCTCTTACATTTTATTGTTGGATTCATTTTATTTCGATACGTTGATAGAATTTTAAACATAAAAAAATTGCATGTATATAACAAAACATCTTTTATATATGGAAACATTTTTTTATAACATCATGTAAAAAAAAAAACTTATATATTTTTCCTTCATTTTTTTTTTCTTCCCTTTTTCTAAAAATATATATATATAAATAATACAGAAGTGTTATATATAAATATGTCCTATAAATATTTTTCTAAAAGATATATCAAAATGAGTGTTTATGCGATGGTGGTTTTAGTGATGGATATATTTATATATATATATGGATGGATGGTGGACAAAATAAAAACAAGAAGAAGTAGATAAATTTTATATTTATATGCCCTATATAATAGCATAATAGGTATAGTTTCATACGGTATCATGTATAATAATAATACTTTTCACAACTTCTATATTTATATATATATAAATATGGGAAGTTGCGTGAGTTTCTTTACAAAAGTTTTATTTATACAGAAACGTGATAAAATCGGTGTCTTTTTAATTTTTTAATTTAAAGTTTTTCTATACAACATCGGTCTACATATACGTATAATATATTTAAATGAATGACATGACATCAACTATATTTAAAACTAATATATGTATATACCATATCAGATCATAATCATTGTTGTTGTTCGTTGCTTCAACATAATTCACATCATTATGTATAAATTCAAATATAATAAAACTATAGATTATTTAAGTTAATAATATTATTTCTAAGAATATATTTTGAAAATATTGTTCAGTTCTGATAAATATTAAATCACAAATAGAGGAAAAATCATATTTAATAAATTAGAAAACTGATTATGGGAAATCCTCAGTTTTTATCAAACTAAAACAGGATATTTTTCTTATTGTTGATTTGTCCAAATTAAAATATTAATTGAAATGGATTGTATAGTAACTTAAACTACAATTAAATGCAAAATATTCGATTAAGTTTAAAAGTATTTCTTTGATAACTTAACAATTTCATACTGTAAGTGTTGAAAAATATGAAGAATTAACTAAAAATAATATCAAATTTGATCCGAGGTATGAGTTTTCATTAACCAAAAATAGATTATATTACAACATATGCAATATAGATATATGTAAAATTAAGCGAAAATTCCATATTTTTTTATCTAATTCAGATGAAATTCTCCAGTTTTTACCTCTATTGTGATTTGTGCAATTTAATAATTCAAAATAATAATATACAATCCTCAGAATTCTTCATCACATACACATTTTATTAATATTTATCAATATATAAAAATTCATTGGAATTTTATATAAAATAATTCATTTAAAAAATTCCACTTATGCACGGTATCGATAAGGATTCTTTTTTCTTTTTTTTTTTAAATGATATATAGTATAATTTATCCAATATTTCATTAAACAAAAAAAAAAAAAGGACAGTAAAATATATGAATAAACAATTTTGCTTTTTTACACAAAATCAAATAAATTTGTTAAACTCTCATATTAAAAATACGCATATATACGGAATAGGGATTGTATATTTAAAACAGGGTCGACGAGGTGCAATTATTCGTAATTTTATGAAAATATGTATATTTTAAATTCATAAAAAGTGGGGTGATTATTTAAAAAGTTTACTATAAAATAATGTGATTGTGTAGTTTTCAATTCTATATTTATTTTGATTATTCTTCGAAATTAATTATTTTCGGCAAGACATTCAAATTTTTTTATACATTATTTTTCTAATGACAAAATATATCTGTAATGTTCAAAATCACAAGGGGGTACAAACGATTAATTTTCCAACAGAGCCCCTATATACTGTATATATCGAATAGGTAAGGTATTGTATAAATAAAGCAAAAATAAAAAAAAAAGGAAAAAGATTTTTTATATATGATTATCGGATTTTTTTCCCCGTATATACACACACATAATTTATGTTATATTTATTGGTATATATTTATTTATGTATATATTGTATATATTCAAATCCTTATATCATATTGGTACAATATTGTGATTTGTGATATGCGGTATTGATATAGATATACCATATATACAGAAAACACAATAAATATATATTCTATTCATTGGTATATATGTATATAGGCAATTGAAATCATAAATCTGGATTTACAAAAATAAACAAAAAAAGAAACAAAAAATATAATAAAAATAAATGCAATATTGCGAAAAATTATCATTGATTTAGCCTCTCATCAATTTTTTTTTTTTTTACATACATATTTGAATTCACTTTTGATTGCGTATGATTTTTTTTTTTTTTATAAATCACAAATATATAAGGAAAACCATCAAAAAGGAAATGAGAAGAAAAAGGGATAATTTATTAACATAATATGTAAAAAGAAAAAAAACATTTAATGTATATGCAGTATTATGTATATATGAGATTTTTTATCAACGCAATATATTATATATCATTTACAATAAATGGTAAATCATCAAAATTGAGTGTCCTCCGGTAAAAAACATAAAAAAGAAAGAAAGAACTATACAAATTATCTTATCTGTTTGTGTTGTGAACAATTTATGATATTTCAAAACAATCATATACGTAATATTGTGTCGGTTTAAATTAAAAGCGATTTGTAAGTTGAAAGTGGAATATATTGGGGTTGATTTATGGACTTGAATTGAAATTCATCAATAATAAAAGGGATTATTATTTGAGTATTTGTAATTGTTCCAATTCATATAAGATTAAATAATATTTTATATTGTAACATAGTATTTCTGTGAATATTAAACAATTCGTACTTCTAAACAAAAATAAAGGTGAACATATAAATCGCAATGTATAATAAAAGACTATATAATAAACTAAAATTAATATTGTGATTATAAAATAATATATAAAAAGTGAATTTTTATATTTTAATAATATCAAGTATATAAGCGCCATATATGCTGTTATGTATCTTGTAAACAGGTAGATTAATATAATGCCAAGTTTAGCTAAGACACTATAAAATCACAAATATATAAATATAAAGGTGTATAGCAGGTGAAAATAAAATTTTACTATACTATATTCACTGTATTTTTCAAACAATTTTTTTATATTAAATAAATTCAAAATATGCAACATATTATATTATTCTATTTTATTAAAGTCGAATTTTAGGCTTAACATTTTTAATTCATTTAACAACAGGTAAATTTCAACAGGTAAAAATTTGGTTTTTTTATTATTTATAATTAAAACACATATACAAATTTCGTTTTGGAAATATTGTTTTTAATTGATTTTAACATCGGTTTTTTATATTAATAGTTGGTATATATATACTTTTAGTTTAAAGTTATACATCACGATGAGTATAAGAAAGCAGTAATCATTATAATAATAATTGAAAGGTAATTTATTAGACAAATATATAGATAAATGAATAGATGATGGACAGATGGATGTATGCATTATTAAAATATGGCATAATTAATTAGATGATTGCGGATTAATAGATGGAGTTCCAAAAATGTAATTGCTATACTTTAATTATTGAATTTATTGATGAATTATGTCCATTATAGTAATAATTGACATATAAATAACTATAATAAAGGAATAAATTAATTTACCAAGAAAATCCGTTGAATAATATATTAATTAAACTATATATAGGAAAATAAATTATTACAAAATTAGCAGAAACAGCAAGCAGAATGTAACAATAAAAACCACATAATTATTATATTATCATCGCAAATATACATTTATTTTATTATCTATCTCCATGTATATGCATTTCTTAATATTATATCACACAGAAATACTATTCCATTCATCCATCATAAAAGAATATACGTTATAATAAGAAGAAAAAATCATAAAACAGGTACATATACCAGATGAAAACTATAGATAGATACCCGCATGTAATAATAATAATATTTACACAAACTTTACCTATTAATATATAATGATTATTAAACATTGAATTAATTTCATATTATTATTATTATTATTATTACATGTTTTGTAATTTGTCATTTTATTATCTCTATATTTATATATATATATAAAAAAAAAATAATTATATGAACTCGTAAAAGAATAATTTGTTATAAAAATAAATATAGAAATTAAAAGATATGAAATAAAAGATAAATAAATATATATGTGCCGCGATAGATTCAAAGAGTAACAAAATATATGCGGCGCAGATGAAATACATGTGATGTAGTATAATAATATAATAATCTAACAATAAAATAACATAAATGAATGAATATGTAGTATAGTGACGTAAGAATATATATCATGAATTAAATTAAATGCAGATTTAAAAATAGTCTTTCTAAATTAGAATTTGTTTAAATGCAAAAAAAAAAAAACACACAAAAACCAAATACACACGATTTCAACTTAATGTCAACAACAACTACAAAAAAATATTTTTATAGTCATATGAAATTGCAAATAAATTTTATAAAAGTGAATTTTTTAAGATTTTTGCAGATGATCAACAAAAATTGTTTGTTTGTTTATCAAATAGATTTAAATGTATATATATATATATATATACAGTGTTTTACATACAATATTCATAGATTATGAATCTAAACATTTATATATAGAATTTAGTGTTAAAATTAAATCATAAAATAAATATTTTTTTAAACATCTGACAACGAAATAGATATTATAATAATATATGGATATATAAACAATAAGAATTATATATATATCTATATGTCTAAATAAAAATTATTAATTTATCATCCAA
This sequence comes from Dilophus febrilis, assembly GCA_958336335.1. NCBI lineage: Eukaryota > Metazoa > Arthropoda > Insecta > Diptera > Bibionidae > Dilophus > Dilophus febrilis. The sequence continues at coordinate 42,736,090 of OY284470.1, read as the reverse complement.
TTGGATTATTTTATTAAGATAAAAAGAAATAAATAAACGTATATGACAAAGAAAAGAGGGAAAAATTAGGTAAGATACAGACGTGTATAGATTATTATTTACATTCGTTATTTTTGTGTGTAAGATTAAAATATAATTATTTAGTGATAGTGTCATGATCATGAGCCACAACAGATTTGTACAGAACTCGATTTCCATATTACATAATATATACTACAAAAAATGTAATTTACTATTATTGAAAAACATATTTTCCAATTTAACATTACGATTTAACTGTACGACGAGTTGGATCCCTATTTTGTTGATCTGCAAAACTTTAAATTTCAAAATTTAAAATACTATATATACATTTTAAAGAAATATAAAATTTATTTATTATATTTTGTAATACAAGTACATTTAACTGACTATTATTATTGACAAAATGTGAGAAAAGGATAAAAGTTCAAATACATAAATATATTTTAAAACATTTATAACTGATTCGACTTTAATTTGACTGAAATGTCTACATATAGATTATGTATTATAGCCAATAGTGCTGATAATAATTTGAACTGATTTATTAACATGTATTTCTGTTATCTTAATCCAAAACGATTTACTTTGATTTTCTATAATCACACATTTTAAATAAACTTTTCTATATTGGTCATTTTAAATAACAAATTTAATTTAATTTTTTAATGTAAAATTTGGCCATTATGGCTATTTTATAAATACGAATAAATGTTTGCGTTCATAGGATTTCAGCAGCCAAATCATAGCGAAATTTGTTAAAATTCAGTAAAAATCGCCTCGTTATTGAGACAATTTTCATGACTTCCCATTCAAATGATTGTAAAAATGAAAATGAAAACGTATACAATACTATTATAGCCCAATATATAATAATCTGCGAAGGAATAGTTCGTATATTTATGTTATATTAAAGGAAAAAATACTTGAAACTTTGAATGGAATTTTATCAGCAGAAAATCATAAAGGAAAATGATATAATTAGTGGTAAAAATTCTTCCTTAAACATAAATTTAGTTTGTATGCAGGAAAAATTCAATAAATTTCCAATTTAAAATATAAGAAAATATGATTTTTCTAAAATAGTTTTCCAAATAAATTCTGCCAATTTAATTTGATTTAATGATTCTAGTCTGTTTGTATTTGACCCAATTAAAAACATTTAAAGAAAACAATAAGGATAATAAATAAAATCTGCGATTATGTTTAATTTTACAATTATTATCGATTCTGCATTACATTGTAATGGATGTTAAAAAAATAAATGTATAAAAATAGAATATAATACAGTTTTTTTTTCAATTTCAATCACCTGAGTATATAATTAGTATCCAGAAGCAAAAAAAACTTGGCAAAATATAAACAAAGGAAATAAATCGATATATACCAAATCGCCGATACATAGAAATATCCTATACAGTATTTTAATTGTCTTCAATTTATTTATTTTTTGTATATAAAATATGCAAATATTTATAAATCGAAATATACATATTCAAATCTGTTATAAATGTTTAAACAATTGTTTCATGTATATTTCACATTAAATATTCATATTCGGTATAATATCTCGCTAAATGTATTTTGGCGCCATATAAATCAATTCATCTATATATATTAGAGTGGTTTTTTTTTGTTCGAAGATTTTAAATCGCTTTGTATCATCGGCCGCACCCCCCAATTTTTTTTATTTGGTGAAATCATGAATATTGGTAAAATTTGGGGTAGGTAAGTTGAGGGGAAGTGGACCCACCGAGGGGTTAAAGTTGAAAAATTCAGTGTTTTTAAGCAGATTTTCGCGCTTAAAGCGTTAACGGATGACATTAGCGGGTTAACATGTATGGTGGACTTAACTAAAATAAAACAGGGAAACTTTTTCTCATAGACACTTACCCCCTAAATCATCCCCTTAATACCCCTCCCATACAAAATTCATTCACGTAATTTACAATATATTTTTAACATTATAAGGGTTAAAAATTGACATTAAAGGGTTAACATGTATGAAGAGCCCCCACTATTATTGAATGCCTAAACTTTTCTTAGAACATACTATGGACCTAAATCATCCCCTTAAGGCATCCCCCATACGAATTTCCGATTTTTCACACAAAATTAATATATTTTGGTGTATTATATGAAAATACATAAAGATACACCTAAATCTCATATGATATTTAAAAAATGCACATTTATCATATGAAAATTTAAATAATTATGAAATGCAATACTATTAGTATTTAATTTTGTTATTTATTTATTTCAAAGACATAAAATACTAATGTACAATAATTTAATAATTATAAGACGACTTGGTGGTGCCGTTGATAAAGCATCCAACCCAATTGCGGGTGGTCACGAGTTCAAATCCTAGCCGGAAAATTTTTTCTGTGCTTTTTATGATTTGAATTCATGAACTAAGTCACCATTTATTCATTGGGATCAATTTAATGAATATCTTTGGTATATTGTGTCGGACGCAGCCAAAAATTAACAAAGTCTACACACACATACTCGCAATTATATATGAAAGTATATAACAAATACTCATCATCATTATTAAAATTACATTAATAATTAATATCTGCTATCTGATTTTTATTCTTCGTATGAACTACATCGTAATCATAATGCGAATCAAATGATTCAGTCTCGCCAGGAGATGATTTCTTCAATTAACAAAGATTTAGATTCAATATCTAATTGGGGAAGGATAAACTTAGTAGAATTTAGTCCATCTAAAACAAAGGCATGTTTGTTCTCAAACAAAAGATCCATAAATGTTGACCCAATACTTATGCATAATACAATTATTCCACAATCTAATGACTTATTAAATTTGGGAATGTCTTTGTCAAACAACTTTTCATGGAGTAATAATATAATAATTGCGGCTAATGCAGCTGAGGCTAGTCGCATTGGATTTTTAAGGTGGTGCACCAATTACTACACAGTCACTGCAGTTTAGTGACGTTATTTCGCTGATCAGGAATGAAAACAATAACAAATTCCATTGAATCATTGGATCATAGACGATCAGTAGCTTCATTATGCACATTTTATAGGTATTATTACCACGAATGCTCTAATGAAATTTTAAAGCATAGTGCTTATTAAAAACTAATGTTTATCTTTAAATGTTACTCTTTTAACATTGTTGTCTAACAAAAAACTATTACAAGAATTATAAGTCATGATTAAAACATCAAGTGCATTGAATCGGCCATAATTAATAATAAATTAAATTAATATATTTTTAAGTCTATATATAATTATAACTCATTTTTGTTGCTAGTTGGATATTTTGCATCGTAATCCTTAACCAATTTTCATGTGAATTGCTTATTGCAATAATTATTAAATTATTAGTATTAGTATTTTATGTCTTTGAAATAAATAAATAACAAAATTAAATACTAATAGTATTGCATTTCATAATTATTTAAATTTTCATATGATAAATGTGCATTTTTTAAATATCATATGAGATTTAGGTGCATCTTTATGTATTTTCATATAATACACCAAAATATATTAATTTTGTGTGAAAAATCGGAAATTCGTATGGGGGATGCCTTAAGGGGATGATTTAGGTCCATAGTATGTTCTAAGAAAAGTTTAGGCATTCAATAATAGTGGGGGCTCTTCATACATGTTAACCCTTTAATGTCAATTTTTAACCCTTATAATGTTAAAAATATATTGTAAATTACGTGAATGAATTTTGTATGGGAGGGGTATTAAGGGGATGATTTAGGGGGTAAGTGTCTATGAGAAAAAGTTTCCCTGTTTTATTTTAGTTAAGTCCACCATACATGTTAACCCGCTAATGTCATCCGTTAACGCTTTAAGCGCGAAAATCTGCTTAAAAACACTGAATTTTTCAACTTTAACCCCTCGGTGGGTCCACTTCCCCTCAACTTACCTACCCCAAATTTTACCAATATTCATGATTTCACCAAATAAAAAAAACTGGGGGGTGCGACCAGCCAAATTCCAGAATTTATAAAAAAAAACCACTCTAATATATATATATATATATTCATACATTTAATCTCTTATATATACGCGCGCGGTCATTGGTCTAAAATATTATGTTATATATGCGAATGGATGGATGGATGGAGTACAATCGTACAATGTAATAAAGCGTAAATAAATTTCCTTTTTTTTTTTATGAATTAATCTAAATAATTTGTGTACAAAATACTATTGCATGTATTGTATATATTCATTGATTTTTATCTTTATATAGGCTTTTATTTATTTATTTTTTATTGTTATATCGTTTATTTTTATTTTTATTTTTTTTTGTATAGCATGCAATCTTTATGTAAAATAAAATTATAATCATAAATATTATTATTAAATAACCTATATGATAATTTTTTATCATATATATTATATATAATTTAGGTATGTAAATAAAATTATTATCATTATAAAACATTTCAACATTTTCATATAATGGAATATTATCCTGAAACAGAATTTTGTTTTAGCGAATGTATTTGGGAATGTGTTTGAAATCTTTAATTTTTAAATTAGAAAATAAAAATCTCATCAACAACAGTTTTTAACCAAATTAATGAATAAATAAATTGAAATTTCGATAAGGCAAAAGTACAATTAGTCTTTGGGGTTTAATTTATCATAAATAATGGATATGATGAAATAAATTGGCAAATTATAAATGAACAATAAAATCGAATTGATTGAATCTAAAATACAAAAATTAGACAAAAAAATATATATAGTAAAACATTATTTAAAAATTAAAACTATAATTTTCTTATTACCATATACATATATATTTATATAGTTTAATAGCAAACAGATTATATTTTATTTTTTTCTTTATGATTTCATTTAAATTTGGTTTTTTATATGTTAAAAATGTAAATAAACACAATTTGTTTTAAATATATACAACTATACATAATAAATGAGTATTCTCATATTGCATCAATTGTTTTTTTTTGTTGTTTATATTGTACTAAAGTTAAGTTAAAATTTGTAATGAGTCGTTAAATATATCTATATAGTATTTGTTAATCAAGGTCCTCTTCTTCGCATATATGGTTTTTTTTTTGCAATAAAATAATTATTATTAGGTTTTGTTACATGAGTATACACACACAAAAAAAATTATAATCATATAATAAGCGTACAATTTCTGTGTATAACGAACGAGATCTTCTTCTTCTTTTTTTTACTATCAATAAATATTATTTATTTGCCAATTTACAAATTATAAAAGCATATATAATCTATAATTTCTCACAGATTTGTAATTTTTTTGATTAGCTTATAAACATATATGTTTAATTTGATTTGATTTTTTTTTGCTATGTTATTATATATATTCAGATATAGGGAAATTCGCATGTATGGAAAATATAGCACGTTCATATGGAAAAATTAATATTAATTGAAAATTGATTACACGATATTAATAATATATTTCTGAATGATATATGAATGATATCTGTAAAATCTTGAATGGGATATCTTTGAACGAACAAAGTGTTTCTAAATTGCATTATAAATCATCTTTGTAAAACATTGGAATGGGTTTCCTTGGACGAACTTCGTTAGAATTGAGAATTTGAAAAGAATTTTCCGATTTTGAATGTATTATTTTTATATAAAAAAAATGTACCTAATTAATTTCAAAGTACGATATCTTAAAAATTTGTTGAACAATCGTTTTGAAAATACTTGTAACACATTCTAAATGATTACCATAAAATATTGAATAAGGTTTTCTTAAACGAATTTTGTCATAAATAAGAATTTTCCAAGAATTTTCCGAGTTTTACGATATTTTATATGGAAAATTTCACCAAAATAATTTCTGAGAGAAATATCTTGAAGATTCATTAATCAATCATTTTGAAAATTTTAGACTATATTTATAAATGAGCTCTGCAAAATATTAGATAGGGTTTCCATAGACAGACTTGATCAGAATTGAAACATCTCAAAATTTTCATAAAGTTTATGATGTAAACTTTTTATCAAATAAATTTTTGTGTGCAGTGCAATTTCTTGAAAATTAGATAATCAAATATAACTCAAATATTCACCAAAAAAAAAAAAATATTGATTTTACAAATACAATATATAATCATAATGTGTTTGATAACACGAAAAAAAATAATGAATAATTAATAATCTTTACCTAATCTTATCAAAGATAAAATCGAAAAAATAACTTTATAAAATAATAAATATTATTAATAGTAATAATAATAATAATAATAATAATAGAGATGATAACTATTACGTGTTTTTTTTTTCTTAAATTTTCTTTTTATGAATGTTTATGCATATTCATTCATTCGCTTCGTATATATGCGGGTTATTCGTTAAACTATAAACTAAGCGATAATGTAATATCATAATCGAATATCACCTTTCTTTCAAATATATACATGCATATGCGATGCTATCATCACCGTATGTAATTATAGATTCAAAAATTATTATTTAAAATTATTATTATTATAAATTAACATATATCTATTTTAATGTTATATAAAGAAGATGTATATATATATATATATATATATATATATATATGAGCATATCTTTGCCGATTAAATTATAATAGTTGCGTGATGTATATATATATATGAACATCATTTAAAGAGATATATAATTAATTATTATAATAATATAAATTCATTACAATAATTCACCTGTCTAATTATACTTTATAATCTCTATTGTTATTTTTTAATATATTTGATTTTTTTTTGTTTTTAGCGTCTATATTGATTTTATACTATATCGCTATAACAAAGTTATTATGTTGCGATGATCTAAGAATTTCATTTAAAAAAACAAATATTAATGTTATAAAATCAGAATACTGTACGTGGTGGTAATGGTGTTTTACATGTGAAGAAATGTTTGTTTTTTTATCACAGATATTTAATTTGGGAGTTTTTTTTTTTTTTTGATAAACGACTGGTTTTTAATTTTGATTAAATAACAATAAGGATGTCAAAAGTATTAAAGATAAAGGTATATATACCATTAAAACAAGAAATCGTGGCTTTCAATTGATTCGACTACTCATAATCAGAATAATATTTATATATATATAATAGAAAAAAATCTTCAATCGACATATAGCAAAATTTATAACAATATGTAATCAAAATTGTATAAATTCAATTGATTATATACACTTCTTATATAATATTTATAAAGATTTTCAGAGTCTATAAAATATATATACAATATATGAATTATTACATAATTTTATTATAATCACACCCAGACTTTAATGTATTGTCTATAGATTATAATAATAATAATAATAATAAAAAAAAATCCCATTGAAATATAATTATATTTTTATTTCTTTGGAGTTAAAAATCAGAGCAGATATAATCTATATCTATACATTCAACCAATAAATATATAGATTTTATATTAAATAAATACATTTCAATGTAATTTTTTTTATACAACGTAAATAAAGTGAAACATAAACATATTAAGTATAGTATATAAAATCAAATGGACCATATTTCTATATATATATATATATATATATATGTAAAGATAGACAAAAGTATCCATTACAAATATATATCCGATACGTAATAGATAAACAAACAAATATATTATTATTATTATTTATACTTTTTACAAAAAAATAAAATTCTGTATAAGATTTTATATTAAATGGCATATATAATTTACTTTCACGTAACAATTCATCTCTTTATAATATTCATTCATTCACTCATCTCATATATAATCATCGCAACATACAGTCATCAGTACTCGTAATAATTGAATTGAATTGAATTAACTGGAACTGGAAAGATAACATATACAATAAAAAACACATGATATCCAATACTGTACGAATGGAATAAAAAGAAAATTGATATTTTGCCGATTTTAATGCAGAAATTATATTAAAAAAATTAATATAAATATAAAAAAGATTTCTATTAAAATCTCATCATTAAAATAAAATCAAGTGAATTTAATATATATATATATAGTTATAGTGTTTGGTGGTAATTGGAAAAAATTAGAGTCAAATTATATATGATATAAGAAAATTTACAAATAAATAAAACATTGTAATAAATATGCAATAAATATACAGATAAAGAAGGAAATATAATAATATATTGCTTAATCATCCAGTTTGTTTAGAAATGCTAAACAAATTGATTTAATAAAAAATAAACAAAATAGGAAAAAATATAAAAAAATTGTTAAATTTATACGATTATATCATTAAGAAAATTAGAAGATATAGGAGGAGATATAGGATTAGAAGTTATAGGTAGAAAATGAATTTAAAAAAAAAAAAGTATTAACATTTTTGGGATGAAAATTGACATTGAAATCTTAATATTCTGTGTGTCTGTCTTGATGACGATGTTTAAAGAATTATAAATAGACTATGATTTTAATCCATTAGAAGAGATAGAAAGAAATACAGAATATTCATAAACAATTGAAAATTTATCGGGAAATCGAATTTCGCATCTGAATTGAATTTATATTGAACATTGGCAAACGACATCTGAATTTAAATTTAATACGGATATGTATCTTTTACAGAAGAGATGAAGATAAATTATTAACATTTGAAAACATAGCTACAAATTTTGAAAGAATATAAATCTTTAAATTCTTGAACAATTTTGAGATAGATATTAATTATTTATTTAGGAGAACTATATTAAATATTGAACACATCTATTGAAAATTTAGTGGGCCGTATTATTTAAATCTCTATATAGTATTTAAAATCAGTTTATATAAATAATGTATAAAAATTGTGTATATAGAAAAGAGCCTGAAAATGACCCACCGTTTTTACCATTATTACCAAGACGATAAGGAAAATAGTGTACAGAAAACATAATGCATGTTATATACTAATAATATATTCAACAGATAGTTTTGTTTTAATATATATATAATTGCTTATAATAAAATATAATATAAAATTGTTTAAACTCACATGAATTTATTATATGATATTGTAATCATTATATTGTAAGTATATGACTTGCATAAAAAAAATAGTAACTCACCTGAAAATAAATAAGAAAAAAAAAATATTGTTAATAAAAAATAATTGATAAAATTATTATTATTATGTATACAAAATAAATTCTAACTAAATCAACGTGTGAACTATCGTTAAAATATCAAGGGATGGTATTGACAAATTAAAGTGATTACCAAGTAACAAGACAAATTATTATATGTACCAAGAAAAATAATAATAACAAAAGAAAACATCCAATCCAAAATTGAATAACAATTTTCTAATTATATAAATAATATTGCATTGGAGGATATGTAAAAATAAATTATGCGAAGAGAATATATTTCATATAAATAAATAAATAAATAATAAATATTAAACACTTTTTGAAAAAAAAAGAACACCAAAATAAAAATAATAATATAAAAGTAAATGTATGTTTGATTTCAAAACGGTGAAACGCCGCATGAAATTTTGCTTTTCGATTGCGTGCACCACCGACCGAAAAAAAATAAACACATTTTTTTAATTATTTGAATTGATAATATAAAATAAAATTATTGTGTATTGGTAAAATAAATAAATAAATAAATTTTTTACTTTTATCAGCATATGTATGATGATGAAAAAATTGTATAAAATCAAACACAATCACATAAAAAAAAAAAAAAAACTATTTTATAATCAAATTAAATTCTTATAGAAAAATCATATCTTATTTTAATTATACTTAATTGGTTTTACGTAAAATGTTATCATTTAAGAATTTAAATCTTAAAATCATTTCTTCACATTAGAAAATAAATTTAATATTATAATTAAATAAAAAAAACTAAATATTTTGATGATAGAGAACACGAACCACAATTCAAAAAAACACATTTTATAACTAGAATCAATTTGTTGAAGTGAAATGAAATAAAATGAAAAATAACAAATTTAACAACAAATTGAAGTCGGTGGTGTACAACAAAAACATCATATATAGAGACAAAATTCCACACGGCGTTTTACCGTAATGTAATTTTGTGTAATACACAATTTATATATTTTATAATATTATATTTTTTTTATAATCAAAATATGAATTATTACTCTTCTAAAAATAATTCTATTCAAACAAAATTATTGTATTTTATTATATATGGTAGTTGTATATAGATCATATATATACCATAATCGAGTATTTCAATATTATTTTATTCAATATTATGTTGAATTTGAATTAAAAATGTTAACAATTTTTTTTTTTTGCAGATGTTTTCATGTAAATTATCTACAAGATTTTAAACTTTAAAATTTATAAGACATCTCATTGTTTTCTGCGATTGACAGATTTACCAAAAAATGTACCACAGTTTAACAGATAAATTTTTCTATTGTTTAACATTTTGATATATATAGTTATTTTATAAGGTGCAATGTTTAATATAAGTTTTCTATAAAAAAAATATGATTGTCTATATATATATTTTATGTAACTGAAACGAGGATTTTAATGATTTTAAATGATTATATAGAGTTCATAAAGATTACATAATATCGCGTTCGCTATATATAATATAATGTTATAATTTGTAAAGACAAAGTAATAAAAATCATTTCGTAAAAGAACAAGATGTTACATTTAAATATTATAATAATATACATATATAATATTTTCTTTCTTTTTTTTTTACGAAATATAAACACTTTTTCTCTTATTATTGAGGGTACTGGCCCGTCTATGTATCTATCTGATATATATACAAATAAAATTATGTTATAATAACAACAATAATAATATTGCACTTTATTATAAGTATATATATATGTAAGTAAATGCATCTATAGATAGCTTATAGATGTGTTTATTTTATATAAAACCTTTCCAGACTTTGATTGAGCAAAACAAATAATAATAATAATAATAAAGTCAAATTATATGTACGCGAAATAAAAAAAAAAAATTAAATAAATAAATAACATATAAAATCTTTAGATATTATATATAGTTGATGATAGACTATAAGATGTACAACAATTCACATATTCTCGTCGAATGTTATACCCTGTAAGTGTATACCTAACAGGTACGGTTTGTATAATTTTCTGCAGCATGAGTTTCTAAAGGAAATTCTGTATAAATTGCCTAAGGAATTTCCGTATAATTTATTGTAGGAAATTCTGTATAATTTATTGTATTTATTATAGAACTACCTATGCGGTAATAATATTGAATTACTAAACAAAATTCTGTATAATAATCTTATAATTATATGTATAATTAATAATGTATAATATTTCAAAGGAAAATCTGTATTCTATTGAGGGCACACCGCTTTTTTTGTACCCTTATTGTCATCTACGTTAGTAGGACCGTCATTGATACGTAATATAAGTCTATATAGTCTATATATACGTAAGTTATGTTGCGAGTTGTGAATTCAAATAAAAAAAAAATGTATTATTTTATATAAATATCCATCCCATCAACATCTATATCTTAATATAAATACATATATATATATTCGAGAGTATAAATAAGATATATAATATATTTATAAGACAATAATTCAACAATGGAATATTATTTTTGCAAAAAAAAAAAGAAAAATAAATACAAAATACAATTTTCTATTAAGATATAAAAAATGTAATAATACAAAATATGATATGACGTTTTAAAAATAAAAATAGAATTGAAATATATATATACAACAAAAACATAAATAAAAATTTTATTTAATTGTATATATTTTGTTGAATTTCTGTTTATATAATCATTTTTATGTGTCGTCGTTCGTTATATTATCTATATATATATGATATATAACTTTATAACAAAATTATACCACATATTTCGCTATATAATATGCTGTAAAGTCACATCAAATATAAATGTTTATTTTGTATTATTGTATATTTGATTAAAATAAATATTATAAAATATTAATAAAAAAAAAGTCAAACATAGATTGATTTACAGATTGATTAATTATCCTCCTAATATATATATACTATATGTAATCTATATGTACTATTTATACTATATGTAATATGTAATGTCGTGTGTTTGTCAACATTTGTTTATTTTTACATATTCAAACTCTTTTATTTAGATATATTAAATGCGATTACGATCGAGTCGCGGTAACAAACATATAATATATTAATCGCCAATATATACAAATAATTTATACTTGTAATGCAAAATAAAAAATTACCAATTTATAAAATATGATAAATGGAAAAATTTGCATTATTATATTTAAATTACCATATTCTATAGAAATATTGTTTTTTTTTTGCTTCTTTTTATTATATATACTTATTATAAGCGGTTTAACATCTTTATAATCTTTTTTTTTTATAATTCAAATAATATGATGTGATTTGTGATTGTAATGTCTACTAAATACATATATATTAAATTGATGAATTATAATTTGACATATATTTATTAGAATATTCATTTGGCATATGTTATTGTATTTATATATAGGAAAAAATTATTGTCCATAATTTTGAAACATTGCAGGTAAATCGAATGTTGTCACTAATATAAAACATTGCAGAATTTGAAACATTGCAGGTAAATCGAATGTTGTCACTAATATAAAAATCAACTAAAGTTATACATAAGCATTTATCGATTTAAAAAAAAATTTATCTAATAAATATGAACGGATAATTGATAATTGAAAGTTTTAATAAATTTTAATTGATTGATAGAAATCATATCTATAAATGTTATTAATTTAAAGTAAAATCCAACAAAATTTAATGGATAACAAAAACAATTTAATATTTACTTATATTAAAAACAACAGAATAATTTTCCAAAGTCCAGAACAAGGAATATATAAGTATTCTTTTGCAATTCGAAAGCTATACACAGCTCTTGTGTTTTTTATTAAACAATTAAACACAATATTTTTATTATAAAGGCTGTACAAAAGGTCTATCTATATCTATTTGTTCAAATTAATCAATGAGACCTCTGGAAATATTGTGTAATTTAATTTACCTTAAAAAATTGACAATTTGTTAATCTGATTAATGATTAATAAAATTAAAATTACAATTTTTTGTTTATAATATTAATTGTGACACATGTCAAATCCTTTCAAAATTCTGCCAACCAAAAATATAAGTATAAAACCATTATACAGATCATATAGCCAATCTTATATTAAATTTCTGATAATCTAAGACAATTTTCTGGATATAATTTAGTAATATAAATATATTGATAAAGTATATAGTATAATAATGAATTAATATAAAATTAAAAAAAAAATCAATTTATATATCATCAAATGGGTGTAATTTCCACATGATTTTGGTTAGTTTTTTTGTATCATCTTATTAGTTTATATAACATAACAATTACAATTACAACAGATATTGACATATATATATATATAGTAAAGTTAATAAGAACGCTAACGAACCGCAGTGATTATATAAAAACAAAAAATATGTATTTGTATATATATGTATATGATTAACCACCTTTATAAAATATCATTTTTTTTTATTTCTGAATATATTCAGAGATAAAAATATTTTATATTTGAAATATTTCCCTCCCACATGCAATTTAATTTAATTATTTGATAAAAATTTACACGATTTTTTTATTTATATATATATATTCATTTTTGTACTTTTTTGTAAATATATTATATATCATTTCTTATTACATTAAGTGATTTTTTATATACGTTTTTATTATAATAACAAAGAAAATATTATATTATATTTTTAATAAATTAAATATTATAATAAAAATAAAATACACCAACAACAAAAAACATGAAAAATATGGTTTAAATATTATAAGGAAAATATATTATAAGAAAATTTACAAAAATAATTATACAAAATGTATTTTTTATTACAATTTGTATATATTATATTTAAGAAAACAAAAACAACAATAATTTGATATATTATTATAAGAAAAAATATTATCTTATATATTTATAAAAAAAAATGACCTATGACGATTTTAATTCAAATTTATAGATATATTTGAAAAGAAATTCAATGCCTTTGATTTATATAAATAGGTATATAATATATTTTTACTTAATTTATATTATAAGTATATAGTATATTATTTTTTAGTATATCTAAAGATTTTTTCTTAGACATAATTATGAAATAAACTAAAATTATGTTGACATTTACGGATAAAAAAAAAAAGAAATATTTATTATAATAAATTTAAATTGTTTTTGTTTAAGAATATAATGAATAATGTAATATATTTTGATGCATCTCTTTTATATATTATACATACGTACGTCGATTTATTTATTTATGTATCTAAAATATAGTATTTTTATTTTTTAATAATATATTCAATTTTTGCAATGCAATTTTTTTTTTTTAATATAAATATTTTTTGCATTGTAGTTCATAATCTCATGGCATTTTTTTCTTATTCAAATATATAATATACATATATATAAATACTATGAAGAATATAATTTTTTTAATAGATTATTTCTTTTTTTTTTTTATAGTTTCTTATTATTTTTTTAATTTTAAACGATGTCATGATTTTAAATAGTATGCAAAGAAACATAAATCACGTTATGAATTAAAAAAAAAAAAATTGAATTTATAGTACAATTATTATAATAGTATATATAATTATATAATTAATTTGTAATTATTCCGTATTTTTAGTGATTTTTTATTGATTTTAAAAAATTTATGAAAAAAAAACTAAAACTGTTTCGATTTATATTTGATGGATATATTTATTAACATTAAATATATGTTAAATATGGGAAATTTGTAAAATATTAATTGAATGGAAATCCAGTAAATTCATTTGTGCAATTGTGGTCTTTTTGAAAAGCATATACGTTTTTATTATAATGTATACATACATTAAGATACGTATATGGAATTAAAAACTGAATAAAGAATTTAATTTAATTATGTAGAAAATTTTAGAGGTATTATTTTCGTATCTAAATTTCACGGTATAAAGCAAAGAAAATCAATCAAAGAACTAAGTTGTATAAATATTAATTTTTTTGAATAACTAAAATAATAATAAAATGTACTTAAATAATCAAAAATGATCTTATTCAATGAATCACTCTGAATTTATTATTATATATAGAATAATAAATATGTTGTTATGTATAAATATATGGTGTATAAAAAAATATATTGTTATACAAATAAATATATAATATTAAATAACCCACCGATTTATTCAAAAAATAATTCATATATTTATTTAACATATTATTTTATATACCTGATCTGTCTATATATGTATATATATTATTATTATATATATTTATTTTTTTTTCTGTATGATATATGGACAATAATTTTATTTTATTTTTTTGTTAAAAATATGCACATATTTAATGCCACACGAGCCAACAAAGAAATTATCTAAGCGCATTTATACAAAATTATATACATTTTTTTAATAACACTCATCATATAGCACACACCGAATTTAAAAAATCCAAAAAAAAACCAATCTAATTTGCATTTTTTTTAATTCATTTTTAATTGCTTACATAATAAAACAAAAAACAAAATAGACAGAGAGAAATAACAAAAAAAAAAATATTAGATTTGCAAATTAAAAATATGATAATTTTTTTAATATAAAATTTCTAAATGGTAAATTACTTATATATATATATAGAGTTATATAGGCGTTACGTTAAATTAACCAAAAAAAAATCAATTTTAATTGAACGCAGGCATACAAAATCAATCGATAAAAATGACAGAGTAATAAAAAATTTAATAAAAAATAAAATAATAACTTAACAAAAACAAAAATGCATTTTTTTTGAATATTTTTTGGATGTTTGTGTAATATTTTGAAGTAAGAGAATTTTAATAATCATTTTTTTTTTTAATAATCATCGTGATTTTGTACTTAAAATTTATATTTAATTACAAAACAAAACACATTTTTTTTTTTTAATATTCATATTAATATTTTAAAAATTCAATAAGCCGCGATCGAGCCGATTGAATATATATATATATTTATTGTGATTAAATTATTCATAATTTTTTTGTTTTTGTTTTGTTTTACGTAAAAAAAAATAATTATTATATTATTATTATAATAATACCGCATCATATATATATTTTTTATTTATATAATATTATTTTTAATTCATTTACATTTTATATTTTTAAATATTAATTTAAAATAAAAAAAACAAAAAACAAAATGAAAATTGATTAAGAAATATCTATATAGAGAGTTCCAAATATTAATAAAAAAAATATTCAATATTCAATATATTGTATAAAATATTTATTTTAATTTAATTTTTTTTTTTTTTTGTCTTTTTTTTAAATATTTTTCAATTATTATATGATTCGCGATTTCGAAACCGTCGTGTTGTTATTATATTATTTTTGAAATTTTAATTTTTTAAATAAATTTAAAAAATCACACACAAACCGCACATATATCATATATACATATACATAATTTCAATTGATTTTTGTTTTAATCTCATTATAATTTCAATTTATCAACGCATTTACTTTTTTATACGTATTGAATTTGAAATAATATTTATTATGTATTGGAGTTTAATATGAGGATGCTATAAATTTTAAATTAAAGCGAATTTATTTATGGTGTATATGCAAAAACATTGACATGAAGATGATTATAAAATGCAACAACACGATTATACGAACAAAGATTACGTTATATGCATCTTAAGATGATGTAACAAAAATATTCTAAATATTAATCATATATACAATTAAAGAAGTTAAACAAAAAAATGAAATAATTTCAATTCAAATGTTATATTATTATAAATTATGCAGTCGTATTATTTTCTTCTAATATGTGTGTTTGTTATTTTGTTCACAATAATATATCAAGGGTATATTTAAAATTTTCAAATATTATATACATTATATATATATAATTTTATTCTTTTATAGATTACCGCATAATTATAAAATGAATATTATTACATATGTATATAAAAAAACATATGCAAAAATATATATGTTCATTCTAAGGCGCATAATATATTATTGCATGTATATTTATCTTAAATAGTAATAGTTGCAGTGTATTTTTGCAATTTTATGTTGTTTGAATATTAATGCAATTTTTTTTTAATAATAATACTATTTATAAATACACCACACCATTAAGCGATATGTATATATATAATATATTTAAAAAGTATATAGCTTAATAATTGTGATAATTATTGCAATAATTATTTTAATAATTATTTTTAAAATAGTTTTTTTATGATTCATATCGTATGTATGTACTGTACATAAATTACATATAAAATGCAATATTTGCATCATATATATATATATATGCAAATCTATTAAATTTCATAATAAATTATGGATGGATTTCTTTCTTTTTTTTTTCACAGATATGTGTCATAAAAAAAAAACAGACAAAACAAAGAACATATGCACATAACAAAGTAAAGACTATCCTGTAATTAAACACATTAATGTATATATGGTATTTTTCAGATTAATCTATTGAAAAGTATAAAATTTTTTAATTATTAATTAATTTTTCTAAAATCTTTAAATAATTTCTATGGTTTTGAAAGTATCGGAAAGTCGACATTTCATCATTTATTTAAAGGATTGTATGACTTGGAATTGTATGAATGGATTTTTATTAAATCTTAACGAAATTTTCTTATTGCTATCGATATATACTATCTGGCAATCTCACCTTAATTTCCATTGATTTCACCTTAATTTCCATTGAAAACTACAATTTTTAATAATCAACAATTAATTTTTCATAAAATATAGAGAAATATATATTTTTTCTATGATTTTCTATGATTTTTTATATGGGAAAATTTTAATTTTAAATTTGAATGATTATCTTCACTTGAAATACAGTTAATAGATTTTTGTAAAATCTTTACCACCTTTTCTTATTTCTATTATGATTTTATGGACAGATTTTCAAATGAATTTATTGAAAAATAAACATTTTAAAAACGAATTAACGAATTATTCAAAAATCTCTCTATCGAATTTCTATGGATTTATATGGAAAAATTCTTATTAGGAAATATTGCTTGAAATATTTTGCAATATATCTTTTGACCATTAGTTACATATTTTGAATTTATATAACAGCTATATTATATTTAAATGACTATTGATAACCAAAAAATAATACAAATTTTCCCTAAATAATATAAAAATAAAATTAGTATAGTGCTGAGTATATTTGAAAAAATAATAATAATAATTGCTATTATTATAAGTTGGTAATAGAAAATCAAATTTATCAAATTTCAAGAACAAAATCTTGACATTGTAATAAATTTTGATCAAAAAAATATAGTTATATCATTTATTTAGATGGTATGTATAATAATATGTAATTATACCCTCATCGCACAAACAATATAATTTATTATAATTATGTTTAATTTATTATAACAAATTAAAAGATGATATTACACACTATTTGATTTGCATATATATTAATGTAAAAAAATTGTAAAGATCGTATATGAAAATACATTGAATTTTTATGAATTATAAATAAGTAAAAAAAGAAAAAAAAAAACAACATTAAATAGATCTAGAATATATAATTGGTTATAATACATGATGTATTTGAAAGAACCTACAAAATTCCTCCTAGTATTTACACAAATTCAAAATGAAATTTCATCAAAAAAAAAAACAACATATAAATATTAAACAACATATAAAATCTTCAAAATTCTTCAAGAATAAGAATATTAGAAGAATATTATTAATTTTAATAACATATCTATCTATATATATTTCATCTCAATTTGGATATCTTTCTGCAAAAAAGATATCCAAATCGATAAAACCGAGATTTTGAACGAGTTTATATAATGTTGTTTGTTGTGAGTGAAACATATTCAGTTTGTATTCGTATAGAAAAATTGTATTGTTATATGATTAAAAATGTTTCGTTTTTTTTTTTAATTTCAACAAATTATCAAAAAAATATATACATAGTTATTATCTTTATACTCCGTATATCCGTGTCTATATTTTTTCTTTTTTTTTTTTTTTTAAATTTATTCAAATATTCGAATTCATATATGTAATTATATATTTTTGGATATTTTACATATTATATTAATATACAATATATACAAATTAAAATATTATTGTGAATTTCAAATAATTATGCGGCTTTTTATTTTTAAGCTATTTAAAAATGTGCAAATAATTTTTTTGTGCATTTTTTTTTTTGATTAAGATAATTAAATGGTATAATGATTTTTTATAAATAATATAATATGAATATTTATTATGAAATAAAACAAATAATTTATTAATGGTAATTAATGGAATTTTTCGTATGATGTGAAATACCAGCAAGTTCAATGAATTTTCGATATTTATTTTCTATATATATGTGTATGTGTAAGGACTCCGATTTCTATATTTATGGGGTTTTCTATTAACTTTTATTTTGAATAGCATAGCTATATGAAAGTTTTATAGTTTACAAAACATATTGTATATTTTTTTTAAAATGAAAAGATAGTATATATAATTATCACATCCTTGTTTTCTTATTTTTGCAAAACAAAATAATATGATATATCAAATTTTATATCTAATTTCACAATATATATTTCACAATATATATAGCATATAGAATCAAAATGAGTGGAAATCTATAAAAAAAAAAATAAAATATGAACTTATTAAATATAAAACTCCTCTATATAGTTATGTTATTATAATATATCATTGATATTTATATATCTGTATAATTCAATTGACCTTTTAAACAAAAAATAGTCTATTAAATTTGAAAAAATATACATTAAAACATTAAATTTGTATAATAAATGTATTAAATTTCATTCATAACATTCAAATTCTTTTGAACTCATTTAAATTTATCCATTTTATTCATCAAATCATCAACAATTATTATAAGGTATATTAATTTTATAATAGTTATATGTATATGTATATGTATATAATTACTGAAATTAAAATGAAATTGATTTTTATCTATATAAATACATTATTTTTTTTTTCTATTTTGGTGTTTAATCGCACAAATAGTAGTCATTCACACAATATATATAATTAGCTTATTTATTTAATGATGTTGTTTACTTTTTTTTTTTGCTATAACTTTACAATCATTTTATTAATTATTTACACATAGGTATATAATAATTGTCTTAACAAAAAAGAATAAAAAAAAAAGTGTTCATCGCCTATAATTTAAATTGAATATATTCACACATTTAAATCATCAATAAAGATCTTGGTATTTATTATACAAATACAAATACTAAACCATTTATTATTTTCATTAATATATAATTATAATTTTTTTTTTTAATAATTATAATTAATTAATTATTCAACAAGTACACAACATTTAATATTTATAGTATTGTATATATAAGAGAGAAAAACAAATTATATTTATTTATAATAGATATATGTATTTAATGTGGGAACATTTTATTTTATATATATATGGTTATTTTTATTTTTATTTGTTTTTGGTTTTGTGTGTAAACAATTCGATTATAAATTCGTAAATGAGTATTAAATTTAGATTTTTAATTGGAACAATATAATTTTAAATGTTTTTTTTTACAAATGATTAGATATGTGAAACTGAAACCCAAAAACATAAATAGATATATGATGATGAAGTCAAAGGAATTGAAAAACAATACATAAATATATATAATTTTAATCGTTTCACTGTATTTCTCTATATATAAAGGGTGATTTTTTAGCTATTATCTTTTTGGCAACACTGGTTTAAACAGCTGACGCACGTTTCGTGTTTTGTTTCACTGTCAAACATCTTCAGTTTGGTCTATAATTTAACCATGAATCGTCTTACAAACGAACAACGCTTGCAAATTATTGATTTAATTATCAAAATGTGTACTTTGTTAAGAAAGTTCATCGCGACGAAATTGTGTTCAGCGACGAAGCTCATTTTTGGCTCAATGGGTTCGTAAATAAGCAGAATTGTCGATTTTGGAGTGAATATCAGCCAGAAGCATTGCAACAGCTACCAATGCATCCAGAAAAAGTCACAGTTTGGTGCGGTTTATGGGCTAGTGGCATCATTGGACCGTACTTCTTCAAAGATGATGCGAATCGTAACGTAACTGTGAATGGTGAGTGCTTCCGTGAGATGATATCCAACTTTTTTTTGCCCAAAATGCAAGAGCTTGACTTGCATGACATGTGGTTTCAACAAGTCGGTGCCGCATGCCACACAGAACGCGCAACAATGGACTTAGCGAGTTCGGTGAACATTTTATTTCACGTTTCATTGCATGAAATAATCTTCAAACATTAAATTATATGAACCGTACTATCGATTCAAATAGGGATTTCATGCATTTTTATGAATTTTATGCGTTTTTTTTTGAAAAACTTTCCTATAGCTTTTAAAAAATCACCCTTTACATACATATCTAAACTTAATAAATCGATGTCAAGTCAAGTGTTTTTTGCATGTCTTATTTGTGCTGTCAATAAAATATTTATAATTCTCTATAATATTAGAATTCGATATAGGGTTTCTTATTGTAATTATATATTGATTATACCTGACTATATTTGTTAAATTTCAATTTTTCTTTTATATTTTAAAGATCTATAAATAATTTTTCTATCCACAATTGTTTTAATAAAAAAATATTATAAACTTTTTATATCAATTCAAATACACGCCTTACATCTCATCATACTACTGTGTATACAAATATGAGTAATACTTTATTTATAACTTTTGAAATCTTTATTTATTCTTCTAAATCTAAATCATCACCCTCAAAATGATCCCTTCCTGATGCAATGCAACTATGCCAAGGCTTTTTCCAATTTTCAAAACATTGTTTATACTCGTCTTCCGGAATGGCCATCAGTTTCCTCTTCGATTCGGCTTTTATCTCTTCAATCGTGTCAAAACGGTGTCCTGTAGCGGTCTCTTAAGCTTAGTGAAAAGCCAGAAGTCACGATCCAAGTCGCATCTCCAGTTATGATGCGTCTCATTTTGTTTTGATGGTCGAAAGCATTATTTCACACTCTGCAACGTGTCGATGGTTTTCCATTAAATTGAGCATTTTTGCCACCAATCGCGATTTGACTTTTCTGCGGCACAAAATGTCTTTAAAAATGGTGTTGACTAACCCATTTGAAATTCCAACAATATCAGCAAGCTCTCTAGTAGTCTATCGACGATTTTGCAGCATCAATTCTTTGATTTTGTTGGCGTGCAGCTCATCAGTAGAGATTCTTTGTCGTCTTTGATGTGGTTCGTCTTCAACGCGTTCACGGCCTTCTTTGAACAATTTGTGCCAATCGAAAACACTTGCTCTTGACATCGACTTCTCATTAAAGGCCTTCTGCACCATTCTGAACGTTTGGGCGGCCGATATTTCATTTCGCGCACAAAATTTAATGCTACTTAAAATAAATAAATCGAATAAACAACTTTTCTTTGTTCACACACACACACACACGCGTAACTACTACAGCAATGAACAAATTGACTTAAAATTTGTCAATAACAGTACTACCTTCGTAAAAATAGAAGCATTTGTCCAAATAGATAAACCAGGGAAGTTTAAATTGAAATGTCTTACTCATATTTGTACACAGTAGTATTTTGTATATATTTATACAAAATAATCTTATAAAATTACACAAAATTTTCAAAGTATTTACTATATGTAATTTTGTTATCCGCAATTATTCAAGTTCACTATCAAAAATATTATTATTGTTTCTACTCGTATATTACTATAATATTATACTATTATATTATTACTATTACCATCTATATATTATTTATTTTGTATATATTATGCAAATTTTAAATTGCGTAAATTTTACACCGCATATATTATTTACAATAAAGGTACAAAGTTATTGTACAAAGTTGCATATATACAGTTTTGTTTCAATTTATTTTTCAATTGTAATCCAAATTCTATATAAGTATACATGATTTTTATGAATATATATAATTTTATAATCAAAAAAAAATTGTATATTTATATATCAGCGATAGTGATGTAACAACAACGACTATATAGTATATACTATTTTGCATATATAAATTTAATATTCTATTAAATACATTATATATAATATAAAATTTTTTTTTAATATCTACTTAATTAGATCTTCTTTTATATAATGATGAATTAAAAATTAAAAATACAAAACCCACTCACTCACACACAGAACACATTGAAAATAAAAACAAATAAACATTAACGCAGCAAATCGAAAAGCAACAGCAAGAACAATGGCAAAAAAAAGAAGATATTACAATGCGTAAAGTAAGTAAATTTATATAAGAAACCAAAAAAAAAAAAAAAAAACATTGTTGATTTTTTCTTTTAATTAATATACATATATAATGTATGGGAAATTTTTCATTTTTCAATTTTGTGCACTCAATCACGAAAATTTATGTATATGAATGTGTGTACACATATCGATATATTTTAAAGTACAAGGATTTTCAATATTTTAATCATTAAATAAATTACTGTATGTATATATAAAATTTAAATACTATAAAATACTATAAATATAAATAAAAGTATAAAAATTCAACATTAAGTATAAAATTTTCAAATATATATATATATATAAATTTTATGTATTGTTAAATCTATTCTTCGATATTTAAATATAGATAAATGAGGCAAAAATTTTCTATATAAAAATATAGGATTTTTATTTTTTTAGTTTTTTTCCCAATAATAATAAAAAAATAATTGTTAAATTATGTCAATGTCATTGCGAAGAAGATACCGCAAAGATAGAGATGTAAATGTAAATATAGAAAATAATGTATTTTATACTTTATATATATATATATAGTATACAAAATTAATCTGATATAATTATTTTGAATACAAACGCGGAATATATCACTTATCTTTTAAGTAGGTATATACTTAAAACGATATACTCTGTTCATAAAATACAATTTTTGTTATTGTTTATTCACATAAATAATTTAGATATATAGTAATTGTACGTTAACATTAAAAATAATTAAGCATATACATATAGATAGATTTAATATTCAATTAGCTTTTTGAAAATATGTAATAATAATAATAATAATAATGATTTTGTTTTTAAACCTATAAAAATCAAAAAAAAAAAATTATTTAATGATTTTAATTTAATTTTATATACAATTTGTTTTTTTTTTTTTTTAATATATTGTTTATTATATATCATTAGATCAGAGAGTCAATATAGAATCTGCGATGTATTCATATACACATAGGATATTTTAACCGGAAAAGGATTATATAATGAATAATTTTTTGTAGATATTGAAACCTATTATGTTATTGTTGAGAATTTGAGATCTATCATATCTAATATTATGATGACATTGAAATTTTGTATATATGTAGTAATCATTTTGATTGATTTATGATGAGCTTTATCACATACAGTTAATGCGTTTGTTTATTATTTCATATGAAACTATATACATAATTAATTTAATGATTTTTTTTTGTTATTATTTTGAAAAAAAAAAAATGAATATTACACGGATATATTACAATAATTTTTAATTCATTAAACTTTATTAAGGATATATATAGTATATGTAATAATTTCTATTGTTTTAATTTAATGACATTCTTGCATTTATTTATTTCTTATTTCTAAGCATAAAATATATTTTTAGTGAACATTCATATCGTATTGATATATATCAACATTTTATCATCTTATAATCGAATCGGACAGATTAGAAATTTTCTGAATTATTTTTTATAAACTTTAAGTGCTTTAAAGATTTATTCATTAATTATATTAATAATGTTATATGATCAATTTCATATTTTCAATATAATCTTTATAGTTTAGGTTTAAAAAAATACTTGCAGATTAATTAATTGAGAATATTCTATAAGCATTGTCATTAGAATAATGAAATATATGGAACTCATATTCTTGCGAACAAATTTCCCTCGGCATTATTTGGAAAAAGTAACATGCGGATATATCTTATTTTAATTTCCAATTTAAATCTTTTTCCAAATACTTAATTAATTGAGTAAAAATTATATAATAAATTAAGTAAGTTGTATTTTTGTAATAATTGTCTTTCTATCTAAATTTATATATAGGAATTTTAAAAAAAATTGTTAAATATTCCAAATGAGGTTTTTAAATTTTAAAACAATGGATGAATTTTTTATCTTAAAAGGTTTGGATTTCCGGATCCGGGTTTCAATTTCATTTCAACCAGAAACGTTTTATAGAAAATTATATAACTTTATAAAAAAAAAAATCCTTTTATAGAAAGTTATACCAAAAAAAAATAATAAGGATTTTATTCGCCTCACATTTATATATAAATAAATGAATTTTAAATTAAATTATTTGCCATAATATTATTATATATATTATGTGATTTTATTTTAAATAAAAATCAAATTAATCAATAATCATCAATAGATTTTTTTTTTCGTATTTATTTACATTAATTATATATACATACTCCTTATTATCCATCCATTCATTCATTCACTCACACATACATATATATCACGATAATATATTATTTATGTTTGATAGTTTTTTTAAATTTATTTCCATCAAATACATTTAATCACATAAAATAATCAAATGCATAATTCAAAAAACAAAAAAAAAAAAAAATTGTCAAAATCATTTAACATAAAAAATATCTTAATCGCATTTAAATATTATTAAAAAAAAAATGATTATAATAATAATAATATATGTACAACAAAATAAATACATAATTAAATAAATTATTTTATATAAATGAAATGAAATTTGAAAAAATTTACAAAATAAAATATTATAATATTTTTTCTGTTTTTAAATGAAAATGCACATCATTATAATAATATATTTATTATATATGCGATTTATGTTATATATATGTTTATGTTGGTTCATCATCATCATCATCATCATCACCATACAAAAAAAATACAATATAATTTTTGGTGGATATATTAACATTTTATACATAAGTATCCCTACCATTTGTTCCCGATTGTTAAGAAACAACATATAACGCGATGGATCACTATGTTGTGGCGGTGAATGTTATATACTTTAGATATAATAATTTTTGTATACAATATCTAATATACTGTGCGCGATTATTTACATTGTGATGGTGGTATATGATTTGATAATAAATTTAATTATATATATATATATATATATACATATCTGTATATATGTAGAGATATATACAACATATATATATATATATATATATATATATATATTGTGAATTTTTCGTATGTACAGATCGCAGCAGAGTGGGTGCTATACAAATATTAAAAAGTTTTTTTTTATGGTTTAGTATTAAAAATTCAAAATACAATTTCATCTTCATATAAATAGTCTCGTCGATTTTCAAAAAATTATCAGTCCTTTAACAAACTTCAATAAGTTTAAATTAAATTTTTAATTTAACTTTTTTTTTTTTATTTATTTTAAACTCGTAAAAGAAAAAAGCGAGGTAAGAAAGAAGAAATCTATATGATATTTACAAATAAAATTATTAAAAAAAATTAAAGGATATATAAATTCAATTGAAAAAAAAAAGGAAAAATTATTATATTATAAATATTTAATAGTTAAAAAATTTTTTTGTGTTTGTGTAAATTAAAAAAAATAAATAAATATAGTGCAGAAAAAAAAGATTATATATTGTGATTAATTTTTTTTTTTGATTGAATAAATAAATTTTAAGAGAATTTTAAATAGTGATCCTTTATTTAAATATATTTTTTTTCCTTTTATTATTCTTAAGGATATAATTTTTTTGATTAATTAATAGTGAAATTAATGTGATTATAATAAAATTGTTTTTTTTTTTTTATATTTCTTGTCTTCCGGTAGGCTTACATCTAATCGTATTTTTTTTTTAATTTAACCAAAAAAACACCAACATCATGCAAATATTGTCTATAATTACATGTAAGTATATATAGATATTTTATAGTAAAACAATTTAGTGTGATATTTGATAATGCAAAAAAAAAATTAAAAGTATGTATTTTGTTATGTTTCGTTATCGTTGTTTTGAGATTCAATCAATTAACATAATAGTATGTTGTTTTTCTATTCATTCTGCGTGTTTTATGCGGAAAGCTATATATATATATATTTTATGGATTGTCATCGCAGTGATAAAATAGACTTTTTGTTTTTCGATTACATAAATTTCACTTTTGATAAATTATTTCTCTCAAAAATTTCAATTCCATACAAATTTCAATCAATCATGTGAAAAAATCCATAAAAAAGATGTTCAATTAAAATAACTATATGTATATACATATACAAATTCGAATCATATTCGATATGAAAAAAATTTAAAACAATAAAGATATCCATCACAATCATCGTCTTTTTTATATAATAAATAAATAAACCGCATATAGAAACAAAATATAGAAAAATATATGAATAATTTAAATATAACAAAAAAAACAAAACAATTCAACAAAACATTCGCAGAGCAGTTTCATTGAATGTTTTAAAATCATGATATGTACATAAATAAAATAAAATAAATATATATACAGATCTTTAAGACGAAGAGAAAAAAAAAATAAAATAATACATAATAACAAAGAATTTATTATCATATATTTATGTATCAAATTGTATATTTACAATAAAATATACATGAATTCGTTGTGTTTTATATATATATTTATATAGATATCAAAACACTCGGTAGCAACTTATATATTTTAATGCAACTTCATCAAGTTTATAGATATATATTTCGAAAAGAAATCCATTTGCAAACATTTCTCATATATGTAAAATCAATTTATATATATAATATATGAATAATTTTCCATACATTATCACAAATGTAAATGAAAAT
Organism: Dilophus febrilis; assembly: GCA_958336335.1. NCBI lineage: Eukaryota > Metazoa > Arthropoda > Insecta > Diptera > Bibionidae > Dilophus > Dilophus febrilis. The sequence continues at coordinate 42,708,092 of OY284470.1, read as the reverse complement.
TGAAAATAAAAATTTATACTATATCTTATATATATATATATTGTTATAAATAAATATTGCCATTTATATTTTATTTATTCATCGATATTTTAATAATAATGCATACATAACAAAAGCAAAAACAAAAAACAATATCTTTAATAGTTTTGTGTGTTTGGAGTTGACCAAAATAATAACATTAAATTTACATAATAATAAATATTCATTTAAAAAAAAAATAAATAATAATTTATAAAAATAATATAAGATTTATCATATTTTTAGTCGGACATCCGATCTATAAAATATTATATATATATACTATTAAAATTGATAATGATGTATATATATATAAAGATGCAATTTTTATTCATATATACACTTATTATGATGCATTTTTTCATTTTTACAATATTGAAAAAAAAACTTTTCTATCTATATATTAAATATACAAATATAATTTGTTTTTTTTTTCAACTATATCTATGATAGATATATATAATAATATTTATGATTTTATACAAACCATTTTTATGTTTTGTTATATATGAGAGAATTTTTAATTGTAAATTTAATGTTGTGATCTTGGCACAAATTAATTTTTAGTTTACAAAAAAAAAAAAAAAATTAAATACAAAATAAATAAAAGGTATATTAAATCAATTATATGAAAAAAGTTCAATTAAAAATTTCCTATGTAAATTGAAGATGTTTCAAATCAATCAACGTGCATTTTATGATTTGAAATTTCAATGAATTTTATTTAAAAAGAAATAATTTTTGTCATTTAACTTTGTGTACAGAAATTTAATCGCTAAAGATATATAGAAAATAGGGAATCTGAATCGCATTTCTGACTTTATTTAATTTTTAAAATGTTAGAAATTAAATCAATTAAAAAATGCATTATTTTCTTAAGCTAAAATAAACCTCTTTGATAAAGTTTTTGAAACGGTAATGAGAGAAGAATTTCAATAACCAAAAGGAATCATACCTTATCCATAATTTGAACGAAACTATTCTATTAAAATCAATTAGAATATGATATTGTCTGAAAATAAAATAAGTGCAGAGAAAACATTCAATTAAATCATATAGAAAATTGCATTAATTTTAATTTAAAATTGTTTTGCTTCAGCACAACAGCAAAGGAAAGTGACATCAAAAATCCATTGTTAATCCATTTTTTTTAATATTTAAATAATTCTTTATATAATGAATGCACCACAAATAAACCAAAAAATATCGTGATAAAATTAAAATATTATAACAAAAAATTTTGATTAATTTATAACTTTTTTTTCACACACATTTTCTCATATCCACCTATTCAACAAATGCATTTTGTTTAATATCGCATGCATTTTGAAATAATGCATTAAAATAAAATTGCATAATTCTTTTCTTTTTCGTTTATTTATTGTTTTTTCATGCTCCATCATTTCGTGTTTATATAGTTATACGAAAGCGGATTAAAATAATATATTTTTATTTATATTATATTTCATAATTTGAATTATTTTTTTTTGGTGTTTGTGTGACAAACACTCTATAAAAGGAGATTATCACCATATATTTTCAATAATATATTTAATTATTCAACGAATTTATTTTGTTTTTAAATACATATATTTTTGAAAAAAAAATTATGATAAGAGATTAAATTTTATTTGATTTCAATCGATAATATATCTTATGGATTCGAGTGGAGAATTTTGTAAAATTTAAATGTTATATAACTTATTATTAAAAAAAAATGTTTTGCATTAATTATAAGTTAAAAAACTTTAATTTATTTAAATCATTTATATATATAAATATTCTAAATAGATGTAAAGTTATATAGACAATTATTGTTCAGCTAACATTCGTACAAAATCAATTTTTTTGTATAATTAATAATAGTAGTATTAATTCACACGGCAATCAAATTCAAAATTAAAATCATCTCAAAAAGAAAAATTTTTTATTTCAAGTACAAAAGCATAATTAAAAATAAAAACATTTGGTTTTTTGTTATTTGTAAAATATTGTCGTCACATTCATTCATTCATCATTCATTCATTTATTTAAATTCATTTATTTATTTTACAATTTTCTCACATCATTTAACCATCAGCATTTAACAGCATTTGTTCTTTTTGTTTCTAAATTATTTTCATAACAATTAAAAACAAATTTTTTCTATAGCCATTTAATATATTTTCCATTATTGCGGCAGTTTCATTCACAATTAATAATACATACAATTCTTATATACCTGCAAAATTATACAAAAAATAAAAACTTCTTCATTCAATATAATAAAATTCTACTTATTCACACACAAATAAAATTCTCACATATAAATATATTAAAAGATTCATCACTATTTTATTGAGGGGATTAGCAGGTTATTGTTTTTAATTTGCAGATGATGCGAGAATGTGTATATAATATATGTTGTGAATGTGTTTCGTTTATTATTTTCCTATATAGATATATAAAAACTCTTTTGATACCAGATGACAATTTTATTGATAAACTAATTAACAAATTTTTTTCACTTCTTTTACAATTTTTACACAAATAGATCTATTCGCTGTATTCAGCCTTAGCGTGGTAAGTGTATATAATATGTTATAAATTTACTCAAAACTCAAATCGTATATGGGCTTTTTAATAAATCTAATAAAAAAATATACTATTCTATATATATTATTAGGCACAAAATGGATATTCATACCCAAATCCAAATAATCCATTAACACCCGGTGGTGCAGGTCAATCATCGGCGGGATTCCCGGGAGCTGGCTCAACATTCCCATCAACCGGTAGTGCAATTCTTCCAAATGCTATATTTCCACAAGGCGGTGGCCCATCAACAGGATCAGCATTACCGGGTGTAGGTCGACCAGGTACATCATCAATTAGTGGAGGTCCAGGTGGTTTCGGAACACCATCAACGGGACAATCATCACCATCAGCGGGATCATCGTTTCCAGGTGCCGGTGCAAATCAAGTACCATTAGGACCATCACGACCAGGTACCGGTGTACAATATCCAACAAATGGACAAGGCCAACAACAAAGTCCAGCCGGTCAATTCCCAGGCGCACAAGGCCCATCTGGTACACAAGGACGTCCGGGAACCGGTAACCAAGGTGGTTTCCCCGGTGCACAAGTTCCATCAACCACAAGCCGTTTCGGTAGCCCATCAGGACCATCAACCGGTGCTGGTTTCCCCGGCACACAAGGATCAACAACCGGTGGTTTCCCAGGCACACAAGGATCAACAACCGGTGGTTTCCCAGGCACACAAGGATCAGCCGGTCCATCGACTGGTGGTTTCCCAGGTTCACGAGGTCCAGCCGGTCCATCAACCGGTGCTGGTTTCCCTGGCACACAAGGATCAACCGGTGGATTCCCAGGTGCACAAGGACCAGCAGGTCCATCAAGCAGTTTCCCAGGTTCCCGAGGCCCATCTGGTCCATCAACTGGTTTTCCAGGTTCACAAGGACCAGCAGGTCCCTCAGCTGGATTCCCCGGTTCACAAGGTCCAGCTGGACCATCAGCAAACTTCGGCGGTTCACAAGGTCCATCAGGTCCATCAACAAATTTCGGTAGTCCACAAGGTCCAGCAGGACCAACAGCAAATTTCGGTGGTGCACAAGGTCCATCAGGTCCCACAGCAAATTTCGGCGGTTCACAAGGTCCAGCAGGACCAACAGCCAATTTCGGCGGTGCACAAGGTCCATCAGGTCCATCAGCAAACTTCGGCGGTGCACAAGGTCCATCAGGTCCATCAGCAAACTTCGGCGGTCCACAAGGTCCATCAGGTCCATCAGCAAATTTCGGTGGTGCACAAGGACCAACAGGTCCAACAGCTAATTTCGGTGGTGCACAAGGACCAACGGGTCCAACAGCTAATTTCGGTGGTGCACAAGGACCATCGGGCCCAACAGCCAATTTCGGTGGTGCACAAGGACCAGTTGGCCCAACAGCAAATTTCGGCGCTTCACAAGGACCAACAGGACCAACAGCAAATTTTGCTGGTTCACGCGGTCCATCACGTGGTCAGACCACATTCAAAGATGCAAACGGTTTCGATGATGGTCAATATCATGGTGAGGGTGCTGGTGATTATTCAGCTATTCCCGGACATCCGGACATCGACTATCCAATTTATTCCACGATTCCCGAAACATCATTCGATTGTAAAAATTATGAATGGCCCGGTTATTATGCTGATGTTGAAGCACGTTGTCAAGTATTCCATATTTGTGCATTAAATAAAACATTCGACTTTTTGTGTCCAAATGGTACAATATTCAGTCAACAACATTTAGTTTGCGTATGGTGGTTTGATTTCGATTGTAATACTGCACCAAGTCTATATGGAAATAATGCATACATTTACGATTACTCAAAAACCGGGCAACCAGCTGCGGGTGGTGCACAACATGTACAATCCGATTTTGGTAATGGTCCAACTGGTGCCGGTTTCCCAGGCGCACAAGCCCCATTAAGTACAACAGCAGGATTTCCTGGTGCAGTTGGTCCAACCGGATCAGCCGGTGGTTTCCCAGGTGCAGTTGGACCAACAGGATCATCAGGCGGTTTTGGAGGTGCACAAGGACCAACAGGTTCAAGTGCCGGTTTCCCAGGCGCACAAGGACCAACAGGTTCAAGTGCAGGTTTCCCAGGCGCACAAGGACCATCAGGTTCAGGAGCAGGTTTCCCAGGCACACAAGGCCCATCAGGTTCAGGAGCAGGTTTCCCAGGCACACAAGGTCCATCAGGTTCAGGAGCAGGTTTCCCAGGCACACAAGGTCCAGCAGGTTCAGGAGCGGGTTTCCCAGGCACACAAGGACCAACAGGTTCAGGAGCAGGTTTCCCAGGCACACAAGGACCATCCGGTTCGGGGGCAGGTTTCCCAGGCACACAAGGACCATCGGGTTCAGGCGCAGGTTTCCCAGGCGCACAAAGACCAACAGGTTCAGGAGCAGGTTTCCCAGGCACACAAGGTTCACCACAGACAGCACAAACATTCCCTGGAATTCAAGGTGCACCAGGTACAGCTAATCGTTTTGGAAGTCCATCAACATCTGGCGCCAGTTTCCCAGGATCCTCAGCTCAAACACCATCCGGATCAGGAGCAGGTGTACAAGGTCCATCCGGTGCAGGTTTCCCTGGTACAAATAGCCCATCTGGTACATCAGCTACATTCCCCGGTGGTGCACAAGGTACTTCGGGAACACCTAATCGTTTTGGAAGTCCATCTACTTCGGCAGCCGGCAATTTCCCAGGCACACAAGGACAAGCCGGTAATTTCCCAGGAGCACAAGGACCAGCCGGTGGTAACTTCCCAGGATCACAAGGACCAGTCGGTGGTAACTTCCCAGGATCACAAGGACAAGCCGGAGGTAACTTCCCAGGATCACAAGGACAAGCCGGAGGTAACATCCCAGGATCACAAGGACAAGCTGGTGGTAATTTCCCAGGATCACAAGGACAAGCTGGTGGTAATTTCCCAGGATCACAAGGACAAGCTGGTGGTAATTTCCCAGGATCACAAGGACAAGCTGGTGGTAATTTCCCGGGATCACAAGGACAAGCCGGAGGTAACTTCCCAGGATCACAAGGACAAGCTGGTGGTAATTTCCCAGGATCACAAGGACAAGCCGGTGGTAACTTCCCAGCATCACAAGGACCTGCTGGTAATTTCCCAGCTGGACAAGGACCAGCAACAGGTAGCTTCCCCGGCTCAGTAGGATCACAAGGTACAGGTACAGGTGGACGTGGGGGTAGCGGCAGTGGTACATTCCCAGCATCGGCTGGTTCCCGACCAGGTACAATTGGTGGACAAGTTGCCGGTGGATTTAACGGTGCCGCACAACAACCAAATTTCAGTGGATCACAAAGTGATGCACTACAAACACCAAACAGAGAATATTTACCATCACAGCGATCATAATATCAATCATATATATTAAATAATTATTATTAATAATATAGAAATTAATTAAATTTCTTTTCATTTTTTTGAATCCCATCAATTCGCATCATTCGCATTAATTAATTTTAATTATTATTAATTAATTATAAATATGTTGTTATTATCATATATATATATATATATATATTTTACGATAAAATTATAGACAATTCATAATGTTGGTGCTGACCAATAGATAAACAAAAAATAATAGAAGAGGAAATGATTCCATTCCATATATATTTGCCAATTTTATCTTTATCATTTTCATTTGAACCTGCCATAATTTTCAAATTACACATATGAAATTATATGTTCAATTGAAATTGATAGAATAGAAATTCGCAAATGTATAAATAAAATATAATATAGGTAAAAAAAATGGTCAGCAAAAAAAAAAAATTAATGTTTTAGACAGTATTAAAAAAATCAAAAAATCATTGAAAAACATTAAAAAAAAAAATCATAAACTTTCATAAAAAAAAAACTAAAATGTTACCATATAAAAAAAAAATAATTAAAAATTTTATAGTCTATTTTATTTTTAAGTTTAATTTTAAGATTTAAATATAGATTTTATATGAAATATTTTTCAAATTATTTCGAAAACAAATATGTAAAAAGGAAAAAAAAATGTATTACTCAACAAACCAAAAAAAAAAAAACAGTTCCCCGCATATTAGCAATAATAATAAAACTAATTGAATTTGTAAAAAGGACACAAAAACAATTTAAAAAAAAAATCAAAACAATGTAAATAACAATAATGCTAATATAAACGGAAACGGGGTTTGTTAAGTAATAATTTTGTGATAATATCATATATATATATATTCATTCAGAAAAACAAAAGGTTTAAAAACAACAAGAATTTCACTTTTCATTCAACTAAAATTTAAAAAATTCTCATACAATTTTCCATCAAAATTCAATATTATTATTAATATTTTATTTGTTTTCCTCTATTTGTACCATATATTCAATATGTAAAATATTATTATTATTATTTTGTTTTTTTATTCTAAACCATAATATTTTTTATTTTTATTTTTCCATTATTGTACAAAACCATATTCGTTATTGTATATGTAAAACTCAAATTATCACGCCATGTAAATTTTTTTTTAAATGTATATAGAAAATATTATAAAATAAAATAAATAATAGTTATAAAATTAATGAAATTGTGTTTTGAATTTATTCTGGGAATTTTTTTTAATCTGAAATTTGTATATGGAGGGAAGAGCAGAGCAAATACAAATAGAATAATGGATTTCAAGATATTGGGTTTTAATATTCAGAATAATTATTCATATTATTATTAATGACATTTGGTATTTGCTAAATTGATTTGATACTATTTATATATATATATATATATGAGAGTTAGATATTCGATAGATATCGTATATATATATAAATAAATAAATGATTGAGGTATCACAATGTATTATATATATAATATATTTATAATAATGTTGTTAAATAGCATTTCGTGCAAAAAAAAATAAACGATTTAACTTTTACGATGTATATATAATTGGATGCGATAATAGTATTTAAACATTGAAAAATGATCTCTAATATATCATTTTGTTTAAAGAGTTATATACAATTCAATACTCTATAACGTTTACAAAACGCATCATTCAATCATTTGATGAGGTTATTCAATATATGTAATATATGGAAAATAATAATCATGAGCATTAAAAAAGAAAAGAATATAAACAAAAAATCTTATTTATATCAACTATTCTACAGGCAATGCGTGTGATATAGAAAATTATATATAGAATAAATAATGAAGGAACCGTATAAGAGGAAATTTGGAAAGTTGCGCTTAAAAATTATTGTATCTCATAGGTTTTTTTGTATAACAGCTCGAAATGTATTCATTTGTAAGAATTACCAATTAGTTTGAAATGGTTAAAAGAATTTTCCGAGATTTTTTTAAAAAGCTCGTCTATTTTGTTCAATTGATTTGTATACAGATTTTACAAAAAAAAAGAATTCCCATAGAATTTCCTAATTTTTCCAAACACAAATTTTATTAATTTTGTATTTGTTAGAAATAGCTCAGATTTAATGGAAACTATATATAATGGAAAAGGTAAAAAGAGCAAATATTTTAAATAGAAATAGATAAAAGGATATTCCGATGAAAGGACATTTAGACTCTAGAATAATTCCTAATCAATATATTTAAATAAAATAATATTAGACATATTCTATCCGATTGTTTTTTAGAGTTAAATGAAAATAAAAGATAATATGTCATAATGCTATAAAACCGCATAACATCAACCATATATATATAATTATCATAATTTAACGGCGAGTGTGCATATACATATATATATACTGAAATTGATTAACCATACAAAATACATATATTACAAATAATTGTTATCTAATAAAATTATTTTATATATAGACAAATATCTGTAATTTTTATATCTCCAAAAAAAAATGTTTAAATATTAAAATTAAAACATAAATAATATATATTACACCTTTACAATAATAAATTCCTCTATACACAGTGCGACAACTAATATTCCGGACTAAAAACATATCTCAATAACCAGTGGGAAGATCAATGTGATCAAGAACAAGCGTTTTGAAACTTGATGTTTTCTTTATCGTCTGTAAAAATTTCATTGCATTTGGTTGACAATCAAAAAAGTTATGACACTTCTTGTGAAAGAATATTTTAGTTGAAGTAGAAATTTTAACATGGAACAAAGAGTAGTCATTAAAGCCTCAAAGCTTGGTAAATCTGCAACAGAAACGTTCAAATCGATGCAGCAAGTTAATGACGATAATTGTATAGGTAGAACACAAGTTTTTGAGTGGTATAAATGTTTCGTGGATGGCTAAAACGCAGGCTAAAAAAACAAGAAAAGTTCCATAGAAAATCAAGACAATGCTAGTAACATTTTTCGGTTGTAGGGGAATTATCCATAAAGAATTCGTTCCAACTGGTCAAACAGTCGAACAGTGGCTCATATTATATCGAAGTTTTGAAGCGTTTGATGGGCCGGGATTCGTTGTCGTATTCGACCTGAATATCGTGAATCAGATAGTTGGTGTTTGTTACACGATAATGCACCAAGTCACACTTCACTTATTGTTCGTCAGTTTTTGGCTCGAAATCAAGTCTTTGTGTTAAATCATCTGATTTAGCACCATGTGACTTCTCCTTGTTCCCAATAAAACTTATAATGAAATGGAAAAGATGTATATTTTTGAGGATATTGAAACCATTCAAACAGCATCTACACGCGCACTCGAGGCAATACCACAAAATGAGCTCGAACACACATTTGAATCATTATTAAATCCATGTAAAAGTTATATTGAATCAGTAGGAGAATATTTTGAATAAATAAAAAAAAATAATTTCAAAAATCGTGTTTTTAATGTATTTTCTAGGACCGCATTCCGGAATATTAATTGTCACACTGTGTATAACATATAAATTTTATATTAAAATATATTCAAATATATTTTCTTTTAAATGTCCAAACATTTTATATAATTTTATATGAATGAATGAATGAATTAAAACGGCAGGCAATGATAAAATAAAAATTTTGAATTAAAGAGAAAAATGTAATTTTTATGAATAATTTAAGAAAAAAAAATATTAAAATTGTGTAAAAAAATAACAAATAAATATGGAGAAATGTAAAATATATAAAAAAATTTGACCTAAAAAACAAGAACTCTATAATCTATTATTATATTATATTATATATTCAATTCAATTAATTTTTATATACATAAATATTTATTTTTATTTTTTTTAATTTATTGGCGATTGTCGCACGCATCAATAAAAAAAAAAAAAAAATAAACATAATCACCCGTATATATATATTTATTTTTTATGTAAAAATTAAAATTATATAATTATTATTATTATTATTATAGTATTTTTGTCAATTGTTTTGTTGTGTGGATCTTCTTTCATTTTTGATTTTGGGTTTTTGCGGTTTGTTATGGACAAAATACAAAAATACTATTAATTAATATATTATCATTTTCATTATATATATACAATTATTAATAAAATATAAATACTATACGTGATTATATTAATAAAATTATTTTTAATGAATTTGATTTTAAATAAACACCTACGCTAAAAGTTATTGTTAAATATGTGATTTAATTTATATTGCAACATATACTATGGAATGTTTTTAAAACCTTTTTAATACCTTATAATTATATATGTATATTAATAATCGATCATCATAATTAAGAAAAAAAAATAATAACAAATTTTTAAGTATGGTTTAAATTTAAAATAATCAACGATTGCAAATGAACGAATTTCTTACATTTCTAATAACATATCATCTAGCACGAATTCCGTAATGAATATATGTTATAGATTTTGGTCGGTGTATTATATAACAATATATTGTACGGTTTTGATAACTATATGATGAGATTATCACAATACAAATATTAATATGACTATATATATGCCAAACTAAACGGACCGTAACAACATATACAAATATAAACTAAAGTTTATATGTTCATTTATTAAAAAAGAAAAAAAATAATATCGTAAGCAGACAGAAATGAACACAGAATATAAGAGAAACAACAACATTTCAACATAAACAGAAAAATATAATAATAATAATAATAATAATATATAAGAAAATGCCGATAAATATATGATAATTTAATATACCTCTCTATCGTATATAAATTTCCATATCAATAACAATTATAATAAAAAAAATAATAATAATAATAATAATAGTATAAATATACATAATTGATGAGTGTTTATATTTATTTTTATAAATATAAATTCGCAAGAGACGGTCAATAATAGACAGACACACTTTTTAAAAACAATATATATATATACATATATATATAGGAGATTGATTGTATTTGTTCAATAAAAATATCCAAAAATTTTATTGTAATAAATTCAAATAAGATATACATATAGAGTTACATAAAATGTTAACAATATATTTTTTGATGTTTTGTGTTAGTTTTGTGCATTTTTAACTATATTTGAAATATATGAAAATTGTTGATATATTGATTATGTATTGATCATGTATTTATAAATTTATTATTGGTTAATTGCGGAGAAGCAATAACGAAAAAATGGAAGAAATAATCCGCTATGTGCTCTTAAAGAAACTCCGAACGTAAAATGTATATTACTTCATTTAACAGCCCACAAAAGATTTAATAAAATATGTGGTATTTCCATTATTTACTTAAGAAGATACCACATGACATTGGACAAGGACACACTACTATTTTTTTGTATAGAAATTGTTATGTTTTTTGTCGTGTAATCACTTTGATTCGATAAATTATGTTTTATTGTAAATGTATATATAGATTTTTTATTTGAAATTCAAATTTCCCTAAACAAAATTCAACGTATTTAAATAACAAATTCATTTCTTATCTACTATATATATCAAATAGAAATATTTTTAAATAAAATTCAATTGTATTCATATATACATATAAAATATCATATTTACATTTCAAATCCCACTGAATTTACAAGTCAAATTCAAACATTTCAATTCCACTTTTACAACGCATACATAGAAAATTCAAACTTATCCATATAAAAATTCAAACTTGTTCTTAACAAATTCAACCTTAACCAAATCAAATTCAATTCTTTACACATATAAAAAGTCTATTATTCCAAATAAAACTCAACATTTTATAGATATCAAATTTCTACAGTATTAAAATAATAAATTATAAATTATTAATTAGTAAATAACAAAAGCAACCGCGTGCCTTAAAACATATAATAATAATATAACAACATGATTATTAAAAAGATATATATCATTTAAAAGATATATATAATTAAAAAAAAATAAATACAATTAATATAATTTCAAATGAATTATTTTTTTTTTTAATCAACATCCTCACATTTAAAATCATAATCATATAAATCGGGCATATATAATTTTATTATTTTATTTTTCTACTGATATAACAAACGTTTATGAACGTTTTATTAAGCACCTATCGCGGACACGAGATATACATTAAACATTTTTATTAATGATTTTATGCGTCAATTTAATTCAATTAATATTTTTTTTTTATTTACATATTAATTAACTTTTTCTTTTTATGTATAAATGATAATAAATAAATCTTTTTGCTTTTATTTTTGTGACTTTTACAAAACGTTTATTTATTTTTTTTTTAATATACGGTTTTATGTGTTTTTTTTTTGTGTGTGAGTTGTTTTATGTTAATTTAATAGATTTTAAATCGATTTTGTATAATAACAATAATTATTAAAAATATTCATCTTAAATATAATGTTGCATTTCATTTTAAATTGTTTGAATTTTTTAATAGTATTTTTAATAGTGATTATTTGTGCAGATGATGCTGTTAATTCACATTCAAATAGAAATGAATGTGATTTAAAATTATGTAATTATGAAGGATTATGTGGTTATAAAAATGTTGGGAATGATAATAGAACAGAAATATTGTGTAAATGTTCTGAAACAATATATACCGGCCATGATTGTTCAAAATTAATTGATTATTGTAAAAATGGTAATGATAATCCATGTAAAAATAATGGTGAATGTCAGTAAGTATATAGGATTCAAACGTATTGCGTTCATAAAATTGATATGTGTTAAACAATTTAATTACCAAATTCTGTTCTTATATTCTAAAAATTGAAGCTATGATTAAAAGGTTATAATATCATAATTTCCTACGATAATTTAAATTTTAACTTTAGACATTTTTATATCGAAACTTATCAGTTCATATATTAACTATATACAGATTTCTTATAATTCAGAATTCATTATGGGATCCTCCGCTTTCGCCGCTTCCCCCTGTCATTGAAAGTGTCACCGAAAATATAGAATTTTTGAATCAGCAAAAAAATTTGATTGTAAAAAATCTTTATATGAAAAAATGTCATGAAAAATCAATAAATTTTTCTATGAAATCCACAAAAGAGTTAAGCGACGAGCCCAAAATATTGTATATATCTTTTAAAATAATGGGTAAGAATAAGAAAAAATTCTATCAATTTTACTACATAATCAAAGAATATTTTATTGTGGATTTAGAAAAGGTTAATAATTGCACCATTCAATATTGAATAAAATAAAAATAAACTATCGCTATTAAATATTGAATACATAATAGAAAATAATTAACATTTAGAATGTTATTAAATACACATATTGAAATTCTATATCAATAATTAACAAAAGTGTTCTAATTTCTTTTAATAGAACAAATTTTACTGATAGATTTTTCCTAATCTTTTAAATAGCTCGATTAAATTCGCAATTTTTATTAATAAAATTGAAATCGTATAATGCAAAATTATAGTATATTTATATATTTATTTTTCCTTCCCCTATATAAAAGTTCAATTCCAGGTGGATATTATTGTAATTGTAATTCAAATTATCATGGACAAAATTGTACAATTCCATTGATCAACGAACACCAACAACCAAAACTATTCAATGGTGTTCAATTGTATTACAATCATTTACAATTGATCAATGCCGAAAATCAATATCTATTAATTATTTTACATGATCTTGGACACATTCAAACAACATTAGAATTATATACTGTAAATTATTTTATTGATAGTTTTAATTTTCCATCTGAATTTTCATCATCGGTAAACGAATCAATAATTGATCCAAATAAACGTAGTGATAATAATAATAATAATAATCAGCATCAAAATAAACTTAATAATAATTTTCAAATAACAAATGATATTGAAACTATTGGGAAAAATTTAAATATTTTAAAATCGGACGATTTCAAAATATTACCGAAAATAAACGAAAAAGTTTATTATAAAATTATTAAACTGCTGATAGTTGAACCAAAAAATGATAAAATTAATTTAATTATATCGGATGCATTAAATTTTACAATTTATTATCAATGGCAATTTAATATAATCGGTTATATTAACGATTATTATTCAAATTATTGTTATCCAAAAATTAATCTAATTGAATGGTATATATTTAAAAACAAATTGGGGGCTTTTAAGTATTTGTATTATTAATAATTAATTTTTGTTTGGTTTTTCGTTTTGTATAGTGAAAATCCAAAGCAGCCACGTCAGTTGCTCGTTGATAAATGGAATTATATTGAACCGATCGTTAACAATGAATGCAATCATTCAAAATTATCATTCAATTGGAAAATAACAAATTTTTTAGATACAAGTATGATATTTTTTATTTTGTATTATTATTATTATTAAAATTTCATAAAAGTTAATTAATTTTTTATCTCTTTTCTTTATATAATTTATAGAGATTTTTATCAATAATTTATCAAATGGAAATGAACAAATATTAAAATTAAAACCATATACTTTTGAATTTTTTGATGATGATGATGATTTTCCATTATTTTATGTGATAAAATTACAAGTCAATGAAAAATCAAAAACTAATTATGGATCTGCAACTTTTCGGGTATGTATCAATAAAGAAGAAAACTATATATATTATATTTATCTGTAGGTTTGTATGGGAATTTTTCTAATGCTTATATATACCATATATATAGTGTTATATTCAAATTAAATTATTATCACCATTTGCGTATATTATCGGTGGAACCGAACGAAAACATTCATATAGTGAACCATTAAAATTGGATGCTTCACAATCAAAAGATTATTTATTAAGTGATTCAAATGAATTAATAGTTCATGATAATAATAATAATAATAATACAAATGACAAGTTAAAATTCATTTGGAATTGTTATGGAATTATTGATTCGAATAATATTTGTAAAGAAAATATGAGTAATAGTAAATATTATTTATGTTTGATTTTTTGTTAAATAACAATAACTTTTGTGTCGCTTAACAATAATGATAATAATAATATTAATAATAGTTTTCTTATAAAATAAATAAAATGTTCTTATATCTATATAGATTCTATATATATAATATCAAAAAATGCACTCACCATTAATCAACAATACATCTTTTTCGTCCAAGTTGAATCAATGAGGACACATCTTGGCTCTTCGGCAATGCAAACAGTAACAATTGTTAATGCATCATCATTATTGCTTGTTGATATAAAGTAAATGTATATTTGTTATTTTTCATATACATTTTATTTAATTTTCATTTATTTCACTACACTTTATTTATTAATGGTTATTGACATTTAATTACTTTATAATATATATGAATTTATTTGTTTCAGATTATATTTTATTTGTTGCATATGACTTTAATATTTTATTATAATTTCACTATATATTTTGTTTAATTAATTTATTTATTTGTTACGTATCATTATTTTTTTGAATACAAACAATACAAATTTTACTGTAAAAAGAAAGAAAAAAACAATATTTTATTAGTTAATTTAATTAATATAACAATATTTTTTCTTAAATATAATTTTGGTTCAATTTAGAAATATTAAATCTAATTATAGTATAGTTTAGACATAGATCATAGATTCTAAATTTATAAAATCATATATATAGTCGCAAACATTTCCCAACTTAATTTCATTTTTATTTGTAATTTATAGATGCATTCGAAACTGTATAAAAAATTATGGAAGTTTAACTGGGAATTTCTTTGGAAATCTAAATGAAATTTTACATTTAAAAGCAGACGTAATTGATTTTGAAAATACAGTAAGTAATACTACATTATTAGTATACAATTGGAAGATTGAATCTTCACAGAGTACAAATGAAATGTCAACTACAGCAGCAACAGTAGCATGTAATCTTATAACAAATAATAAAAGATTTATTATACCAGCAAATTGTTTAATTCCAAATAAATATAAATTTAATGTGAATGTCATAAATATCGAATCTAATCGAATAATGGGTACCTCAATCATTGAAATTGATTTTAATAATGATTTATCGTCATCATCATCATCATCCCAAGTAACATGGATCGTAGCAATTAGCTGCGGCAGCTAAAAATTTGTTGTTACAACGTCGTAACAGCGAGGTCTTGGCTGATGATTTGCTACCAGTTTTATAAAAATATTAACAGCCGTTTGACTGAGAAACTTTACTTTTACAAGGTTCCTGCAACAAAAAATACAGCAATATAGGACTGTTGCAATGTTGTGTATATTATATGCTGCGATAACGTCGTTCAAGCACTTTCCGGTAACTCGTTTTCAACTAACTCGTTTTAGCTTATACTTTGCTGACTATAGCAAGCATATCTACGTAATATTATTAATATTAACAGAAAGAAATCAGCATGTGGTCTACTTTATTGCTTTGTTAGTTATAATGATATGTTTAACTGTATATATGATATTTTTTGGATAGCAATAACCAAGTTACAATAAATCTCCATAGAGATTAATATTTAGAATATAGCTTCGATGTGTGTATATAAGGTTTCGTATTTAACATATGTTGAATGGTTGAGTTTCATATTTCTATGGTCGCGTTGGATGAGTACTCAAGATGCTCGGCGTTATGATGTGAAGACCCGAGTTCGCTTCCGTGGTTCGACATAAAATTTTCATAGCGATTTTTAAATTTGTAATTGGTTAGGAAATAGTAAATAATATATAATAGAATTAGATTTATAATTGGGTGAGGAGTGGTAAATTCCAAAAAATAAAATATAAAAATATATATAAATAAAAAAAAACATTAAAAAAAAACAATTAAAAAAAACAATTAAACAAAAACAATTACAAAAAAAAGAAAAAGAAAAAAAAAGTATAAAAAAATTTTTTTTTTAATCTGACCCCCTCCCGGCCCCTATTGTTTTATATGCATATGTATTAATGCTAATTATTTATGATTGCATTTTTTTAGTGACAAAAGATCCATTAAATGATCTAGTATTATTTGTTTGCATAAAAAAGGTTCAAAAGTGGATATGAAAAACCTAAAATCAGCAATAATCAAAGCTGTATTTAGACTTCGAAAATACCTCGCACAGCCAAAAAGAGTTGCTGCGACAGTAAAATAGTTAGTTATAATAACCTGTTTAAAGCAATAAAATACACCTCCATTTCAGCTGTATCTACGCAATTTCAGCAAAGATAAGTTTGCTTTTATAGATGCTGTCGCGGTAAAATAGCTACCAATCATTGCTGTGGTAACGTTTCGACAGATCACAATCAGCTTGCTTTGTTACTTGGGATCAATGGCAAAATGTTCTATTAATCCAAATGAAGGAATAGAATTTTATACAATATTTAATATTAAATGTAAAAATTTCAATACAATTCATACACCATTAAAATATATTTTAATTCAAAATGAAAATATTATAAAAATATCAAATTTAGAAACGTTTTCATCACGTTTAAATTTTGGTCAAAATCATATTAAAATAAAAATTGAAAATTCAATTGGTTTCCAAATCATTTATTCGAATTTATCAATAAATGTTTTAAATGAAATGTTAACAATAATCAACAGTAATCGTACCGAAAAAAATGAACGAAAACGTCTGTTGATCGATAATGATTTATTAAATTTTATACAATCTGGTGATATTTCATCGGCTACAATTTTAACAAATCATTTATTTGAAAATACTCAAATGATGACGGATAAAAAAGAATATAAAAATTTTATTAATAAAATATTAAAACCGTTTTTGGATGATACCATTATTGAAATTAAATCAGAAAATTATTTACGATTAATGGTTTCGGCAGTGTTGAAGAATTTAAATAAAGTAAATCCATTATTATTGGATAATGTTATAGCCATAGAGTTTATAAAAATGTTTAATAAATCAATTAAATTAATGTATTCACTAATTATGAATAATGATAATTTAAATGAATTCAACTTTATCGAAAATACAAATGAATTGTTTCAATTAATTAATAAATTACAAAATCCATTTGATAAAATTTCAAGTGGTGATATTGGCCGTAATTACGATTTATTTGACCGGGATTTTTCCAATCATTCCGATAACTATCCAAATTATAATGATTTTGATGAAAATATTTTGGAAAAATTAAATAATCTAATAGATATTACCGATTCTATTAATCGGGGTATTTATGAAATTGGTAAAATTGGAAATTATTTTCTTCAACCAATGGAAACTCATCATAATATGAATATATCAAATGAAATATTCTATCAATCATTTGTTTATGAAATACCAAATAATACGATGCGGGAATCATTTAAATCAATTAAAATTGATGGTATAAATAATAATTATGTAATTTTTCCAGTGGAAATATTACAAGATTTGGCTCAGAATTTTAACAACAAATCCACTATAAAATTTGGTATTCAATATGTTGATTTTATAAAAAATCCTTTTTGGTGGTTTATTGCAGGAGGAGCCAATGATGCACTTAGCAGCCAACCGTCGGAATTAAATTCAAATGTTATTATGATAAATGTCATTGAACATAATCATAATAATAATGAAAGAAATTCGACAAAAGATCAATTTCAAATGGTAAGTGCGTATTAATTTTTAATAATTTTAAATTATACATTATTTAAAACTTTATTTATATCTCACCCAGATACCGATAATAAATGATATTAAATTAAAATCATCAATCGATTTGGTTATGAATATTAAAAATCCAATAACGAAATTTAAAAATAAATTAATTACGGGTAATGTTAAATTAAAAAATGATATGCCAATATATAAAATAAAATATAATTCAAATGCTTTACTTCGAATACGATTTGATGAGTTATTTCGAAATCAATTTGATAACGAAAATAATACAAATACTAATAATAATTCAGATAATATAAAATTACGTATAATCTATAAACAAAATAATCGTCCAAAATATTATGAAACATTTAAAAATTATCATCTATTACCGGATGACGGTAATGAGATAACCTATCAAAGTACTGAAAATGGAAATATTTATATGGCAATTGTTCCAGATTTGACATCCACTTCCCATCAAAATTATAATAACAATAAAACTATAAAATTTTCATTTCAAACATACTTAATGGAATGTCTAACATGGAATTCAATTGCAATCGATTGGAATAATCAAAATGATTGTACCGTTGATGCTAAACAATCAAATGACAATGTAATTCATTGTAAATGTAATCATTTATCAATATTTTCATCAAAATTTTATATGACACCAAATCAATTAGATTTACCAAGAATATTACAATTACAATTAAATGAAAACTATATAATTTTATTGTTAATCATTGGAATTTTACTATTATACGGTGTCCTTTTATTATGGACACACAAAAAAGATTGTCATGATAAAATTCAAAATAAAATTATTTATATTTTAAATACTAATAATGATTTGGAGGAAGTGCCTGAAAGCAATCCAAATAATAGAAAATATTTCTATTTAATAATTGTAAAAACGGGTTCGGAAAAATTCGCCGGTACATCAGCAAATATTTCATTGAAAATTTATGGTAAATTAAAAATAACATCAACTATTACATTATTGGGTCGAAATAAAATGATACGATTATTTCAACGAAATTCCCGAAATTTATTTATTATAAATACAAATGAATATTTAGGACGATTAAATAAAATTCTATTATGGCATGATAATGCTGGTGATAATCCATCATGGTATTGTCAAATGCTGATCATTCGTGATATGCAACGCAATGAAGAATGGCATTTTTTAGTGGAACAATGGTTATCGCTTGTATTAAATGAAAATCAATTAATTTGTCTTGTCATTCCATTGATTGGCCAACAAGAATATTATAAACATAAACGTTTAATAAAACAACATATTTGGTATACATTCAGTGAAAATTATTTATGGTAGGTAGGTGGTATAGGTTTGATTATAATTGTTTGTGATTTTGATATAAATTTAAATGGTAAGATTAATTTTATGTTCGTATCTAGAAGAAAAATTGTTAAGAAGGAGGTATTCTTAAAGGATTTTCTATAAACAGTCAATGAAAAAAACTATTAAAAGAAAAATGCTCAGGAGGGATTCATAAAGGATTTTTTTTATAACTAGAAAAATGTTCATTGATGGAAAATTGTTTATGAGGGATTCTTGAGGGATTTTCTATCATCAGAAAAATGTCTATGGAAGGGAAGGTAGAAGGGTTTCTTCTATTTAAGGTAAAGATCATAGAAGGACCAATTTTCTATTATCAGTAAAGTTTATATTGAACGAAAAATCGTTCAGGAGAGATTTTTAAACGCGCTTTTCTATCGCACCAAATAAATTTCTATATAGAAACCCAGAAAACATTTCATACTTTACTTTCTAGAATTAAATCTTCTATTTTAAAAATCCATAGGTACAGTATATTTTTACCAAATACAAACTCAACATTTAATCGAAAAGAACGTTTAACTGTCGTTTTCATCAGTTTAATAATTGGCATGCTAATGAATATCATATTTTTTGGTAAAAGTACAATGGAAAATTTAGAAGATGAAAATGATTTATTTAAAACATTATACATTTCATCACGATTATTTCTATTTGGATTACAAAGTTTATTTATTTCATTTTGTTGCAATGGCCTATTAATATATTTATTTAAAAAGTTAAAATTCTACAATCAACAACAATATGATCGTGATCAACAACAACAACAACAACAATTGTCGTCAATCGCAATCACACCATCAATGAAATATAAAATAATGTTTTAATTTGACAAAAAAAAAAAATACAAAGTATAATTGTCAAAGCAATAAGAAAAAAAAAACCTCCCTTAACT
Source organism: Dilophus febrilis (assembly GCA_958336335.1). Taxonomy (NCBI): domain Eukaryota; kingdom Metazoa; phylum Arthropoda; class Insecta; order Diptera; family Bibionidae; genus Dilophus; species Dilophus febrilis. The sequence continues at coordinate 42,687,364 of OY284470.1, read as the reverse complement.
TTGTTTCTTTCTTATAAACGGAATACGCCATTTTTGGGGAGAAAAAAAATATGTTAAAAATTTATTTAAAATTTATATTATGGATAATTCTTGTGCTGATAATAATTTCAGCATGTATTTTAATTATCCTTTTTGGATACAATTACGGCTATTGGAAAACAATTTTATGGATAATTACATTTTTTATAACATTTGCTATGCGAATTTTTCTATTTGATCCAATTTCATTAATTGTAAGTGCATTTGTGAATGTAATTGCATTCAAAAGACCACCGGCACCGTTAACAATTGGAATTAAATGGAACATGATTAATGATAATTCAAATTTAGAAAATAGTGATTTATCAATGTTAAAATTAAAATGTGATTTAATGTTACAAAAATTAAAAATTAATTTAAATGCAATTGACAATAATTTAAATGCTCGTCAGCAACAACAGCGTAATCGTGAACAATTAATTATACAATATAAAAATTTTACTATAGATTTTATTCTATTGGGATCATATTTTTTTATAACATTATTTTGTATTGTTGGTATGAAAGACGAGAATGCCATTTGGAGTACACGATTTATAAATAATAATATATTTAAGGACATCATTACAAGGGAAAACGGCGGATGGGTGGGTCATCGAAAATCGGCGATTGGTGCCGATAAAGTCAATATTTTACAATACTTAAATGGTACTCTGTTATCGATTTTACATTCAGGTAAAATAATTTATGTATTTTATTATAATCGCAAAATGGTATTTGTGTTGATGAAAATTGTAATTGAAAAGTATTTCGTTTTTTTGTCGATGGTCGATAAAATGAAACAGAATTAAAATAGACTTTTCTGATAAATGCGATCTTTTAAAGAATCTACTAAAGATTTTGATGGTTTTATATAAGAAAATTCTAAAAAAATATTCTCATAATGATTATCAAATCCCTTCTAATTCTTAACTATATATAAATAAATATATTAATGATTTTACTAATACCTCCAAAATTAGAAAACCGCACTATCGACGACAGAACAATAAAAATACTGGGCGTAGCACGAATACGACAACAGCGTTTTTTAAAGGTTGAAAAAATTAAATGTACACAAAAATCATGTAATTCAGATTCACTGATGAATAAGCAAAATAGTAATAATAATAATTGTTTAAAAAATACACAAGACACCGAAAATTATAATCGAAATTGGAAAATTAAAAACAGCACTCATCCAACGATAATGGAAACAAAATATTGGCGTACCATTCAACCGTGGACCTATCAAAGTGAATGGCAAACAAAATCTACATCCATTTTTGGTGAATTACATTTATATACGGGTTCGGGTTATATTCTTCAATTGGGCCGTCAATTGAATAACACTAAATTGATATTAAATTATGCAATCGATAATAATTGGTTTGATGATTGTACCCGTACGATATTCATTGAATTTACATTGTACAATGTAAATACAAATCTATTTAATGTGATAACAATTTTATGTGAACGTACCGATTTCGGAACATTTTTAATGTATCCGTACATTAAAACATGTAAATTATTAATTATTTTCGAGAATTTACCCATTCAATTGGTAATATTTTTAATTGGATTTATTGGCATAACAATTTTATTGTGTTGGCATTTAATAATAATGAAATTAATAAATTCATGGAAAATGTTCACCGAAAATATTTGGAATTGTTATGATTTACTATTGATTTTGTTAAATATTTTTACAATTATATTATTCTTTGTACGTAATAAATATGTTGAAATGTTATTATTGGAATTGAAATTGAGTCGACATAATGAATTTGTAAATTTTCAATATGCTGCATTTTTGGATGAATGTATTTCGCAATGGTGGTCAAGTATATTAATGTTTTTTATTTCCATACGAATATGGCAAATTTTAAATTTTACAATGATATTTCGTATTGTAATGTGTACCCTTACGAATGCAATCAGATCATTAACATCCTTAACATTCGCTATGATTCATTTTATATTGACCATATCAATTGTAATGCGTTTGTTGATGGGCGGCGATCAACAACAATCAATAACGGATTATAGATTTTCTAGTTATCAAAATGCAATATCAACGGTTTTATCGATTGCCTTTGGATTTACCTCAATTATGGATATTGATCAGAATGATGAAAATAATGAATATAGAACATCACAATCATTATTACAATTATTTTTTCAATATCTATTGATGATTATTTGGAATTTATTTCTAATGAATATTTTCATAACGATTGTATGTTTTTATTTTACAAATGCACGTATTGAAATTCGTGAAAAATATCCAATAAATATTAAATCGAATTTAACATTATGGCAATTTTTCAAATGGGAATTTATGAATAAATGGAAGAATATTATAAACGATGATGATAAATTATTAACTAATCGCAAAGATATTAATTTAAATACGGACAAAATTAATAATAATGAAAATACAATGAAAATATATCAAATTATAAATTATTGTGATGGTAAAGAAATTGGCAATGAAAATGATCAACAATTTCAAAATATTTCCCAATCAATTGTAAATATACAAAAAAGTAAGTTTATAATAGTTTTTTAATCAATTATATTGATCTGTATGGTTCGAATTTTGAATCTCGATAGTTCAAAACAATATTAAAATTCTCTATTCACTTATTACGTATAGATAAGTTATATCTAAATAAGTACAACGTGTTTTCAGACCTCTCTCCGAATGACCAAATACAAATAATGCAATGATCTTACATTAATTTTAAGACATGTCTTCTCTATGGGAATTTTTTAAAGAAACAGAAAGATATTGAAGTGATCTAAAATCAAATCATCTAAGATTACGATAGTCTTATAATAAAATCTCTAAAAATTGTATCTTCACTTTTATAAATGATTAGAATTTTATCATATAGTTAATTCTTAGAAAGAAAACCTATCAATTTGATTGTATATTTGAAACATTCATACACTTAATTTCTTGCTCAAACATTTTTATCACCTTCATTTCTGTTCTGTCCGGAGACGGTATAGATTTTGTTTCACTACCATATAGATAGATTCAAATTGAGATTATAGAAACAATATAACTTATAAATGTAAAATGATGGGTCGATAAAAGTCAATTTAAAAATAAACAATAACTTATAAAATAAAAATATTTCTTAACTAATTATGAATCTAATAACTTAACTAATAAGTTAACTAATAACTTAACTAATTATTAAATAATTTAACACTCACCATATTTTCATAAAATTTGCTGCTTTATGGGGGATGTTGAGTATGTGAACGAACATCCATCCATCAAAGCATCATCTTTTATCTTAATTTGATGACATGATTATAGTAATGTATAGTGATTGGGATGATCAAATCCATTAAGAATAAATTGACTTGATTATTTTGATTGTGATAATGATCGTTTTAATTTGATTGTATATTAGTTTTGATTATTTGACTATTTTTGATTGTATATTTGGAATATAGGATGATGACGATGACGATGAAATTGTTTCATCTTTATTTTGATTATGTAATTTTGTTCATTTTACTATTGTATTTGATGTTAAACCGAAATATTTTTGTTGATGTTGAATGTAAGAATGTAATTAATTTGATTTAAGCAAGTATTCAAATATTAAAGCCATGCGATTTATCTTAATTGTATAATGTTTTCTTTGTTAATACTAAACTAAATTTTGCATCTAAAAAATCTCCAAATTCAAAATGTTCTTGTTTAATTTTGTAATTGAAGCTTGATGAGGGACCACACCATAAAATTAACGTGTTATTAAATACGAATTTGATTGGTGTCCACTTATATAATGATAACATTGCGTGTTGTATGGAATCATAAAATGTGTAGTTTAAAACATTTTGAATTGTATATTTGATTGTATTTTGCATATATAATATCCGATGACGATGTTTTTCTGGTTATTTTCAATGTAATTTTGTTCATTTTATTATTGTAATTGATGTTAAACCAAAATATTTTTGTTGATGTTTCACTTAGAATGTAATTAATTTGATTGAAGCAAGTATTTAATATTAAAGCCATGCGATTTATCTTAATTGTATGTTTTTTTGTTAATACTAAACTAAATTTTGCATATAAAATCAGCGATTCAAAATGTTCTTGTTTAACTTGTTTGAACTATGATGAGGAACCCCCATAAAATAAACGTGTTATGAAATACAGTATCAATTGTTCCGATGTAATCGTATCAACTTGTATAATGATAGTATTGTGATTTATGTAATCATTAAATGTGTAGTTTAATACATTTTGAATTGTATATTAGATTATATGATGATTTCGATGTTTTCTCGTTAGTTTTTGGATGTAACTGCTCCTTTTTTGTTATTGTATTTGATGTTAAACCGGTTGATGTTTTAATTTCAATATAATTAACACTATTTAAGCAAGCATTCAAAATTTAAGCCATGCGATTCATTGCGTTCTTATAATAGTATACAATTTACTTAATTATATATATATATATATTAATATTAAAATAATCTCAATTAAATTCGCCCATTCAAAATGTCCAGTTTGATTTTGTGATTGAATTGTTATGATTTGTAATAAAATTATAAGATATTAATTTGTTCTTGATCAAATCAATTCGGTATTGATTGTTCTTGATTGATTATATTGAGAACGTGTAAAAATGGTAAAAACTAATGTGTTATTCATGCAATCTTAAAATGTGTGATACAAAACAATTTTGAATGGTATTGATTCCCAAAAGTTTGTTCAAAAATACTGTTGAAATAAAAATAAATATTTAATAGTAAAATAATATAATACAAATAGAAAAACAAAATAACAACAATTTTATATTAAATATTCTTAATTTGAATTTAGTATTTTTATTGTTTTTTTTTATCCATAATGGCATTCATAATATTGCCTATATAAAACCATCCTTAACAAACCAAAATGAGTTTCATTTAAAAAGTGATAAACTCTCTCTCTTTGGTTAAATAAAATTACAAAATAAACATTCACTTAAATTGACTCTTATATTGTTATATAAAACTAAAACTGTAAACTCCATCCGTTAATTTTCTGCTCCATTTCCGAATTAAAGTTTCCATGATGTGTATCCAGTGCCGCAAAACGAGTATAATTCGTTATTTCATTCATAAAAAAAACATTCATTCATTGTTTACTTATACACATTAAACACCCATCCGCTTAAATTTAATTTAATTTCCATTTTGTTTCAGAAATCATTTATGAAACAACCATGGAAAGAAAATCAATTCGCAATAAATTATTGCATATGCAATTTGAATATTTAAATAAATATATCGATCATTTATCCGATATAGACAATAAACATAATAATAGTAATAAAAATAATTAATATAAGTAGTATATTATTAGCAAATTAATTCCGTTTTCGTTGCTCAACATTCAAACACACAAAATGTAAATAATAATGATGTTTTTTGTTTTACTTTATATAAAATAATTAATAAAAAAATATTACCGTTGAATTAAAAATTGGTTATTAAATATTTAACATCAATATATAAATGCTTGTGTGTTCAGTTTGTGTGGTGGTGGTGATGCTGTTATTTGTTAATCACATTATTATAATATCTCTTTATCATTTTTTTTTGATCATCTTAACATCGTTAATATGTTTCTATAAACGACTTTCTAATTTTAATATTAAATCATTTACTTTTTCAATAATACTATAAATATATGGACGTTCCATTGGATTTATTCGTAACATAAATAGAATTAATTCTTCCATATCCTATATTATTTGGAAAATACACAAAAAATTGTTAATCAAAATTGTTAATTAAACATTATGGGAAGTAAAAATATAAATGTAAATAATAAAAATACCTTTGAATATGGTGATTGTTCGGGAAAATTAATATTACCACTTAAAACAGCTAACGCCACACTATCACCCTTTTCATAAATCGGATCAAATGGACATTTAAAAAAACATAACGCATATAAAATACATCCAAGACTCTATAATAATAAAAATCATTTTAATAATATTATTTATTTTCATTATTCATTTAATAATAATAATTAAAATAATAATAATAATAGTAGAAATCATACCCAAATGTCTGTTCGTTCATCAATCATACAATAACTTTGTACGGAAAATAATTCGGGTGCTCGATAAACAATTGAACAACGTTCTTCGGCTAATTCCTGTAATTTTTGTGCATCCGATTGTCCACACACTTGAACGCGTGCCTCTGTACACGAACCCAAATCCAATATTATCGGTTCCATTGAATCCGATAAACATATATTGGCTGTTTTTAAATCACGATGTGCCAACGGTATCGGTTCAATTGAATGAAATGCTTTTACACCTTCACATATACCCAAAAATAATTGATATATTTGTCCTTCTGGCATATAATCCATATTTTTTGCACGTGCATTCAACAGATCCTGTACGGTTCCATTTTTAAAATATGGTAATACAATAAATACTTGACTTGTTGCATTCACAACGATATCTGCTTGACCCGTCATATGATAATCAACAATCGCTATAACATTTTCATGTTTTATTTTACGACACAATTCAATTTCATGTTTGGCTAATTTTTCATCTTCAATACTATGGCATGTTATTCGTTTCAATGCATATTTACGTTTGGTCACTGTATTCTCAATTAAATCAATTAAACTAAAACCACTGCAGGAAATGAAAACAAAAAAATATATATTGTTTAAAATAATTAATGAAATAAATCAATCAATTAATTGTTATATTATAACTAAATACAATGGACCATTTTTCTTTACGTTACGTTATGGGGAACTAAAAAAATAACCTAATCATATTCCAATTCATGATATTTCATGTTTTATTTGTATTAAAATAAGACGAAATAAAATTTATTCCAACAAAAAAAAAATTTACATCATTCATTGGTAGCATTAAAAATGGCGTCCATAATTAATAAATAACGGGACATTCCACATTTGATCAATTCATAATTAATAATACAGACAGACCAAAGTGAAATTTACAACAAAAAACTAATTCTAACTAGGAAATAAAAAAAAAAAAACCAATAATTTTCTTACCCTTGAGCAATGTGTTCTTTGACGACATATTTTGTTCCATTTATTGTTAATGTTTCTTTGGTACAAAGACAACCCATTTTAAATAGAATTGCCCAACCGATGCTATTCATTGCCTCAATATAATTATTTGTTATTTTACAATTTTTTGTTATCTTATCAGTGAACAAACAAAAAGAAAAAAAAAATTTTTTTTTTTGTATAGATTGATTGTAACATTCGATTTGTTCCTCGCTTCTTTTTTTTTCTTCTTTATAATACTTTATTTTTCTGTTTCTTATATATTATGTATTAATGTGGTCATTTTAATAATAATTATATTATTATTTTAATTAATAAACACGCGAACGATATAAAAAAAAAAACACTTTATAAAATTAAATGAATTAAAAAAAAAAAAACACTACCGTACCGAAAATTGATTTTGTTTTATGAAATTTTTTTGTTGTTGCATGTTTTTTTTTATGACAGTAGAAAGAGCGAAAAATAGGGTGCGCACGAACAAAACAAAAAGGCGGACATTTTTAATTTTAAAAATATAAATGCACGCAATTTTTTTTTTGAATTTTTTTTTAGATTGTTTTAATCCAAATCATGATCATCTTTACGTGTTCCAGGACAATTATTCTTTAAATCCATGTCATCCGTGTATTGAATGGCACACCAATAACAATATAAATATGCATTACGTAAATAATGCACTAACATTTCCAATTGATCGTATAACTGCCAACAATATAAGATATATGAATTTTTATGAATATTTTTGGGGGATTCTATTAGATTCTAGAACTATACAAACCTCATATTCTTCCTCATCCACACCTTCATCATCACCTTCATCTTCATCGTTGATAACCTTCGCTTTGGTATCATCAGCAACAACATGGTCATCAGCGGCATCAGCTGTTGCTTCATTTTCACTATCATTATCTTTTTTACGATTTGGCCAAAAGAATTTCATATCCGGTATTTTAATATTATTCTTTGCATCAAGTCCTTCACAAGTTAATTGACACCTTCTATTGATTGAAATTAAATGTTTAAATGATTTACTATGATTTTATACTAAAATAAAATACCAAATAGAAATTTTTACCTTAAATCACATTCCATTAATTTGGCATTACTTTTATTTATTAAATTTTTACGGAATGTATCAATACATTGATTGCCCGATGATGATTGTTGTTTATTTTTACAAGCAATTTGATAACGATATTCTTGTAAACGTTCCATAGCCGTTTCACGACGACCAAAACCATAACGATCCGTTTTTATTTGAATACCAATTGGTTCAATTATACCAGTTGAATTTACCGATGATGATGATGATGATGATGATTCTTTTCCTAATGATTGTCCCGGTTTATAACCCATTTTTCCCATCATTTTATATATTTTATCTGATGGATTGATTGCCGTACTTAAACCCAATTCTAATTGTTCTTTTTCCATTACGGCAATGGATTTCTTATTAGACTTTTTCCGTTGTTCTTCCATTTCTAATTTTCTTTTTAGTTTACGATCTTTTATTAGACCGCCACCGCCACCGCAACCACCACCACCACCTGCAAAACCACCGTTATGATTTCTGATCCCAAATTGTGGGATCGTTGTCGGACTGAAAGAAAAGGAATAATTGGTAAAAACAAAAAAAAGCACACAAATACACCATCCTTCGCAAAAAAAAAAAATACCGAAAACTTACTTTGGTAAAAGGAATTTATCCGACATAAAATCATCCTCATCGGAATCATCCGAATTTAATTTATTCATTATTTAATTATATTAATTTAATTAATTTACTATTAAATATTAATTACGCACAAATAAAAAATTAAAATTATTACTACGGCGGGTTTTTTATATTTATTTTTATCCGCATCTTCGGCTTTTCGCTATTCTATTAATTTATAAGAGAAATGTCTCCAACAAAAATTCAGTGGCGTCTTTTCGATCGAAAGCTATCAATTATCAAGACGCCATCATTTTACAAAATGCGCATATGCTCCTAAAAATTTTCGCAAAAAAAAAAAATAAATGTCACCGCTGTTAGGTTTTATATAAAAAATTATAAATCGCCATATTTTTTTTTTTAAGTTTTGTATGGTTTTTGTAGACGATTTGAATTTTAAGGTTTTGTTATTGTTTACATTTTTTTACAATTTCATTTGTTATTTTCGGTAAATTATATTATTAATTAAATAATAAATAATAATAATTGTTAATTAAAAAAAAAACAAACATAAATATTAATTATCGATTTATTAAATTACGAGATAACAATTTAAATTGTTATAGTTGAATGCTAAAATAATAATGGCACATCAACAACCAAGGGATGATTACCACCAAATGAATAATCCACAGCAGCAGTTTATCAGTCAACAACAACAACAACAACAGCCTCCACCAAATAAAAAACCTAAATATAATTCATCAAATAGTACAATAACACAATTATTAAATTCAGGACCACAACAACAACAAGGTTTACTATTAACAACTCATAATTCTAGTTCCTCTACAATAATAACCGGAGCTCCTAATCAATCATCATCACCACAAACACCGCAACATCATCATCATCATCATCATCATCAGCATCAGCAACAGTTCAATTTTAACAGTAATAATCAATTTCAATCAATAAATGATTCTACAAATACAAGTAATAATAATAATAATAATGATGATTATTTACCTGTATTTTATGATGAAATTAAACAAATATTACGTTCGTATGGTGATTCGGAAAATTGTATACGTGATACGGTGATATTAGTTGAAAAAATTGTTCATCAACAATTGTGTGGTATTTTTCAGGAGATTTTAGATGTGGCATTTCAACGTTGTGGTAAACCGGAACCAAGACGTTGTGATTTTGAACAACTGCTAAAAAATAATCCAATAAAATTAAGTCGATTTCAACAATATATGATTAATTTAAAGACAAGACGTAAATTACAAAATTTAATTCAATCATCATATGATAATGTAAATGCCGGCGGTTCATCAGCATCAACGGGAATAACTGGGACGACCACCACAGCATCAAATATCAATAGTACAACAATTGATGATTTAATTGATGAACCAACAACAGCGGAAATGTTACCAATCAAGTATGATGAAGAACGAACCAGGCGTTTATTTCGTTTTGATAAAATCTCACAAACATTAGACAATCAACAATATAAAAATTATAATGCAGCTCGTCGTACAACATTTTTAGGACGTCATAATGCTCATTTAATACGTAAATGGTTAAATATTGCCGATAATATCCGATTGACACCAAATATAAATGTTATGCTATCGTATTTAGCACACGAAACAATTGCCACAATTGTTGATTATTCCATATTGACGCGTATACATTCAAATAATCGTATAACCGATCCATTCGGTAGGATTACATCAACAGGTAAACAAATGGTTTTTTTTTTTTACCTTACCTTAAAATCAATATTTATATATTCATTTTGTTTATTATTTTTTGTTCAGGTGCATCACCATCATTAATCCATTTATGTCCAGAAGTTACACAAGGTCGTGGTTTAGATGGTATTAAACCGATTACAGTGCAAGAGGTACAAGAAGCAATGCGACGTCATACAATGTGTAAACGAAAACCCATGGGATTATATCGAAATCTATCGAATAATAATAATTATAAAATACCATATTTAGCTATTTAATGAATTGGATTGAATTTATAAATATATAATTCGATATTTATTAAGTAAAGTTAGTGGCATTGAACTTAATTAGGTTTTTAAGTACATTTTTGTTGATTCCATCAAGAAGTATCGAAGTGGATAGACAAAAAATCATGGATTAATTTGGAAAATATTCATTTTTACATTAGTTTGTTCTCCAACTCCAACTCCATCCAATACCTTAACGGATATGATTCATAAGTAACAATTTTTTTTTTTAAGATTTTCCCAATTTTATTTTTGAATTTATTTCTTAATCATTAGTTCATCATAAAAATTTAATATACCAGCATCATTTGATGATGATTGTAATTTACATGATAATGATTGACGACAATTCTCTTCCAATTGATTATTTTTAAATATAAAACGTCCTTTTGCCGGTTTCACAATTGTTAATGGTTTTGGTGATGGTATCGCCGGATTAAATGACATTTCTGTACTATCATATTGTTCGTATAATTCAATTGGTGTTCTAATTGGTGATGGGAGGGGAAAAAATGTAAAAGTAAAAACAATTATAATTTTAATAAAATATACTAAAAATCAAGGAAATCTTGGAAGATTCTCAATTTTAACTAATCTGTTCAAGGAAACACCATTCGATATTTTACAGAGATCATTCAGAAAACATTACACATATCGCATAACGCTTTGAAAACCATTAATCAAGTTATCACCCTCAGAAATTCCCTCTTCCAAACAAAAATATACTTACAATTTTCCCAATTCCGATGGTAAACTACCGACACCCGATGCTGGCACACCCAAACTAATATGCCCCGCCATTTTACGTACAATCGGATGATAATGACGACATAACATTGACAATTCATAGGCAGCCGTACAATTTGCATTACAATATTCAGGATCCATTAATTCTGGATTATATCGACCGGCACCCACACCACTGTCCATATCCAACAGAATGTCTAACGATGCAGCCGATGACAATTGCATTATTGTTTTAACAATAGCCAAGCAACTAATTGTTCCATTATGTAATAATTGCATACTTAATGTTAAAATACGTTTTAAAAATGCCAACAATCGTAATTGATTAATATTTTTACGACGTTTAATCAACACTTCCATTAATGTTTTTATAATAATTTTAATATCCGTATGATTTACATCAGCGTTTACAATTAATAGATTACGATACAAGTGACCGTAAAAACGTAATGGATCAATATTTAACATTTCACCTTGTCCCGACAATATTGTGAATACCGTTTGAATACAATGTAATTGTTCACGATAACCCAATTCATGGGTTTCCATAATTGTATTCAATACCTCAACTAAATCCGAAAAAAAATCAATATTTATAACATGAGCAAATCTGTAAATAAAAAAAAGAAACAATCAATCAATTGGCAAAAACAACAAACAAAAAATCTACTAAGAACTTACTCGGCCAAACCTTCTAACGTTGCACTCAACAATCTTGTATTTGGATCATTTTTTAATATACGAAAATAAATGGTAAATAACATTTTTGTTATTTCCGTTAATTTAAAATGTTTTGTTTGTTTATTTTCTTCGGCTCGTGTCTCCTGTAATTCCTTATCGATTTGTTGTAATCGCTTTTGACGTTTCTTTTCTTTTTTCGATAGATTCATGAGGCGCGCTCGATGTGCTTCCAATTTTTTCTGTTTTATTTCATTTTCCTTTTCCACCTCTAAATTTATCGATTTTATTTGTAATGCCAATAGACAATTTAATACCTCAACGTGGACATTATTCGATTTGGATTTTATCAAATGATTTAAACGACGAATTATCTGTGGGATTTTAATATATTTTGGTTAAAAATTATGGTCACAGATGATATGGAAATTATATGAATACTTAAATACTTACGTAAAGTGTTAAATCAAATTTACGATCTTGTTTGAATATTTCCTGAAAACAATTTTGAATTTGTTGTCGGACAACGGGAAAATTACAATTGATTAGATACACCAGAAGTTGGGCAATATTTTGACCAAAATTAAAATATGAATGTTCAATTAAAAGTTCACATAAACATTTAACACCAATTTCGCCCAATTTAATTTGTTCCGGTGTACGTCTTCGTTTTCCATCCTTATGTTTTCCATCATTACCACCACCTGTACCACTAGCACTAGCGGTAATTCTTGATTTACTTAAAATCGATGTGATTTTTTCCAATTTTTGTAGATATTTTTTATATTGATATAATAGAGAATTTTCATAGGTAATTCGTTCCATTGTCGTTTTACGTACAGTTTGCATTTTTAAATCCAATTGACCAATTCGATATTCCGGTAAAATATCTTTAAACACTTCTAATATCGATATTGTTGCAATTCTACGAATTGTCCATAAATTAAATATTTGATGTGGTTTTTCATCTTGATTTTTTTTATTTGACCGTTGTTGCTGTTGTTGTTGTTGTTGATGATGTTTTTTATTTTTTTTTTTATTTTTATTATCATCAGGATCAGGATTATTATTTTCATCTTGATCGTCCTGGGTTGTATCATTTAATTTTGTTGTTGTTGTTGTTGTAGTTGGATCCATTAATTCAAATAATGTTGTAAAATTTTTCATTTTATCATCGGGTTTCTCTAAAATTCCCGAACAAATAATACCAATACGATATTTTTGACGTGCAATTTCTTGTTCACGTAATATTAATAGATCAGCCGTTGATATTCTATTTTGTTTTAATTCGGCCGTTAACAATTTATTGGAAATCTATAGAGAAATAGAGTAAAATAAAATTGTGTTAGTCTTTTTCAATCAATCGGGGGAGGTTTTAACAAACAAATCATATGAAATTTTAAAGGAAAATTTACTTTAAAACACAGTCAAAACAATTGTTGATAGTACAAAACCCAACATAGTGAATTTAAATACTTACACCAGTTTCTTGAATTATATCCTCATCTGAATCAATGGGTTCTTCATTCAAATCTTCATCATCATCGATACCATTCATTTTCGCATCATCATCATCTTCTTCTTTAACATCAACTTCTGTTGTTCTTTGTACAATATCACCATCTTTTGTTTTAATTGGTAATAAATTAATTAATTTTTTCTTTTTAGCTATCGTATATTCTTGTTGATTAGCATCCGTATATTCATCTTCAAAATTATTTGATAATTGTATACCACCATCATCATCCATCATATCAATTTGATCATGATCTAATTCCATTGTTTGATTATCATCACCCTGATCATCATCATCATCATCACTATTATCAATCATATCAATCATATTTTGAATATTTTCATTTTCTTCATCTTCGTCATCTTGATCCTTATTATCGTTGTTGTTGTTATTAATTGATAATGAACCATTTTTATTTGATTGATTTGAACTATTTTTTTGATCATTTTTTTGTTTCTTTTTCTTTGCATTAAATTTTAATTGTTGTTGTTTTGTTTTTATTGGTTTACCAAAGATTTTTTGACTTTTTGTGGCTGCGGCCGCCGACGATAAATTTGATGATCCACCTTTTTTACCGGCTTTTGTCGCGGTTGCCGACGCTAAACCTTGTTTAACAAGTTCTAATTTTAATTGTTTTTGATTGGTTGCAGTTGGTGTAGTTCCAGTTTTTTGTTTTTTAAATTTTTTCCTTTGCTTTAAATGTTGGGCACGTTTTACATTACTAATTTTTACCTTTTTTTTCTATTGAAATAAATAAATAAATAAAACAATTGCAGGGTATATTTTTATATAAAATATTAATTTAATAGTTAAATTAATTACTTACCACTACCATTTTGTGTGTGTTTTTTCTTTTTATTTATTAATTTCTAATTAATTAATTTATTTAAATTGAAAATTAGATGACGAGGAGCAAAAAAATTAAAATAAATCCAAAATCAGCACGTTTTTTATTTATTTATATTTATTTTTTTTTTTTTTTTCGTTTTGTTTTTGACAACCGGTATTTGACATATGATGAGCGGCCATTTTTAAATATACCATGGAATAAATTCAGTATTCAAAATAAAAAATATCCCCATTCATATTGGTCCATTTTGGGATATTATTGGATTTGTTTTTTTTTTTTCATTTTTTTTGGATAATTCAATGAAAAATCCTTTAGGTAGGTATTTTTCTCAGGATCATCTTAAGGAATATATTGTTTTAACAAATTATTTTGTAATTTTTGTATTTATTTATTATAAATGAACATTTTTTACCAGTATACAGCCCATTGAAATTTCGATTAATTTATTATGTATTGAGGCAAACCGCGCGATTAAAAATAGTAAAAACCATCACTGTAGATTAATTAATATATTTTTTAATTAATTAAATGTATTTTTATTAATTAATTTAATGAAAAAAAAAAAATTATTACAAATAACATTCCAAAATTAGATAAAAATTCAATAAAAAAAAACAATAAACAAATAATAAAAGTAAACAAAAAAACAATAACAAAAATAAATGATGGCCGCTAGCAAATCTGACAATTCGGCCATTTTTAATGAATGCCAAAATTTGATGCCATGTTCGCTGTCTACATTATCAAGAATAGGTAAATAGAATGGCGAAAAATTATCGATAAACAAAATTTTATCATTGTTAAATTTTTCCGATACATTAGTTCACCCATGTTCTTCCAGATGGCGGTAAAAAAAAATATGATATTATTTTTCAGAGGCCATTTTTATTTTTATTTTGATTTCATTTGTTTTATTCTAGTATTGTATTTTTTTTGTATTGATTTGTTTTGTTTTGTTTCTCTAAAAAAAAAAAAAATTAAACGTTTATTTAAAAAATTTTATTTAATTATAATTAAATATTGTTTTAAATTATTGAATTAACTTGTTAAAAAAATAACAAAAATTAAATAGATAAATAATGAATGAAGCCGATAAAATAATGGAGCCAAATAATAATAAATCAACCCCAGAATCATTAATAAATTGTTTATCAGAATTACCACCGGTGGCTGGATCACCAAATCCACCGCCACAACTTAAGAACAACAATACCATCATCCAAAACGGCCACATTTCTTTAAATACCAAATTAATAAATAAAAAATTAAACCATGACCAGAGGACATCACATCAGAAATCATCATCATCATCATCATCATCATCATCATCATCATCAAATTTAAATTCCCATTCCAAACATCACATTACAAAACCAATAAATAAAAAATTTCAATTTCAATATGGAAATTACAATCGATATTATGGTTATCGAATGAAATCAACAGATTTTAAAGATATTCGTATGGAAACATTTAAAAAATACCCAGAATTATTCCGTAATTGTTCAATATTAGACATTGGCTGTAATGACGGTACATTAACAATATCATTAGCTAAAACATTCCAACCAAAACGAATTATCGGATTGGATATTGATCGGCATTTAATTGATACCGCTAAGCGTTCAATTGAATACCATAGGAAAAAAAGTAATTTAATCGAAAGATCGAACAACAATTCAATATCATCCTCCACAGTGAAGACGACGACGACGACGACGACGACGACGACGACCACATTAACAGTAAAAAAAGAAGAAGAAGAACCTGTAGCTGAATTATTAAAACCATCAATAGAAAATTGTAAATATTTTGATTTTGACATTGAATTTATACAATCAAATTATGTTTTAGAAAGTGAATTACTTTTAGAAATGGATGTAGAAAAAAATCATTTTGATACAATTTTATGTTTATCGGTAATCAAATGGATACACTTGAATTGGGGTGATTTTGGGGTACGTCAAACATTTAAACGAATTTATGGTCAATTAAAACCTGGCGGTCATTTAATATTAGAATTTCAACATTGGAAATCGTATAAAAAACGTCGTACGTTAACCGAAAATATACGTCGAAATTATGATCGTATTCAAATGCGACCAACGGCATTCATTAAGTATCTGTTGAGTGACGACGTTGGTTTTCAATCGTACTTTACAATGATTGATTTTAATCTGAATGATACTAATGATAATAATGTGGATGTGAATGGATCAACATCATTAGACCATAATAATAATAATAATAATAATAATAATCATGATCAAAAACATGGTTTTAATCGTCCAATTTATGTAAGATGGTGATTTCATTCATTCATTTATTATCTAAATGGATATAATTTTTATTATAGAACATTTATTCTAACCTTTTTTCTTTTTTTTTTTTTGTTAATTTCTATCTATAGGTATTTGTGAAATCTTCATCAAATTGTTGATGGATCAATTAAAAAAACAAAACACAATAAATCAAACATCACATCCACATAAACTATCATCAAATTTTGGAACGTCTATTGGAACGTCTATTTAAAGATTCAAACGAAGAAAATGAATTAAATTAAATTAAAATGGATTTTTATTTTTTTGCCAATAAAAAAGAATTATTTAAAATT
Organism: Dilophus febrilis; assembly: GCA_958336335.1. Taxonomy (NCBI): domain Eukaryota; kingdom Metazoa; phylum Arthropoda; class Insecta; order Diptera; family Bibionidae; genus Dilophus; species Dilophus febrilis. The sequence goes on along the minus strand of OY284470.1, from coordinate 42,670,144 downwards.
AAGAAATTGAAAAAATAAATGGATAAAAATAGTATTTGAAATAATTCTTCGTAATACAATTCAAAATCAAAATGAAACAAATGAATAATACCATCAAATCCATTGGAAACAAAAATCTAATGATATTTCCATTTTCATTTCAAGAAATTTCAAGGTAATTTTGATTTAATTTTAATTAACATAATCTTAAAAATTCTATTTTCACATATTCCTGAATGGAAATACCATTGAGATAGATATGTTTGAAGGAACATTCAAAGATAATTTGATATAAAAGAATCTAATACTCACTATCCTGGTCTTTGTTATCCCGGTCTTTGTTAAATTTTCGTATCCCAGGTCTTTGTTAAATCGTTTTAGATTTATTTCAAATGAAAACTAGGGATTTTTCGCCAAAATACTTTGATGATTTTCCCAATTACAATTTTGTTTTAGTCGGTAAATCCCATAAGATTTTGAAATGGAATATTCAAAATCTAATAAAGGCATTAATCTATATATAAATAAACGTTCTTGGACCCTTTTCTTGGACTGACTCCGACAAGGGTTAACAGAAATCAGCTAAAACCATGAATTGTTTTTCAAATATTATGCTGAAATTTTTTCATCGATGTTCTACAACGGTGTGGTGAAGTCCCATACAATTTGTTATTGTCATAACAACAAATTATATTGTAATAACAACAAATTGTACCAAATTGTTTGTTTTTATTTCCTTTATTTTCAATGGGTTTTAATTAAATGGGGCAAAATATATTCGTTGACGTTTTTGCAGGGTGATGCAAAATTCAATTAAATCGCATTTTTTTTTTTTAATTAAATCTACCGACGATAGAGTTTTTCTATCCCATTGGGGAGACTTTTCCTGTTGAATTTCCATTGAATTTGATTTGAAAAACTTTGGGTTTTTTTCAAATAATTGTATATTTTCATATTGGTTAATGAAAAAAATGTCATCTACGAATATTGATTTGGATTTGGACGACTGTTTAATTTGATTTGTACTACATCATTTTTTTTTTCTGTTTTTTTTTGGTAACCCCCAGCAAGAAGAATTTCTCTGTCGCGCCAAATTCCATTTCAATTAAATGAAATGATCTATATGGATATTTTGCTGTTTGGCTGCTGTTTGTTAAAAGTTAAATAAAAGAAAGATGATGGGATGGATTTATTTTCAATTTTTAATTCGATTTCTATCCATCATTTTCTGGTAAATAACTGGTAACTTAATTGAACGAAAAAAAAACATGGATAATTTAAAGTAAATTAGTAACTTTTTCATTGATTTCTTTCATCAATTGAACTTCGTTTTTCGTTTTTGTGATGGTTTTTTTTAAACGAAAAATTGATTTTGAAATACGAAAAGGTTAAGATCCAGTTTGTATCTTTTTGTAAAATTTACATGGAATTTTCGCCTATGTGACTTTTCTCCTCAAAAACACTATCCTGCCTAAATTTTGCATCTCAAACGATCAGAAACCTTTTGGATATGTTTAAACTCGAAAATGTACCAAAATATGTTTAAATCTTGTTCAATTTCTTTGTTTTTAATAGCAAAAATATATATCAGCCAACCATAAGATGAATGATGAATGCAATATTTTGGCTTTGCTAAAGGTAAAGATCGCGATATCGCAATGAGATAAATCCCTCAAGTTCGCAAATCAATCACGGGACGGAACGGAATCCGCATCCAATATACAAATATATAAATATAAATTAAAAAAATGAATTTGATGAATGCGAATGCGTTTTCCATATCCCAAACCTGATAAATTTTTTTTTTTTTTTTGAAGAAGAAGAAGAAGAAGCAAAAGAAATTGATAAAAATTAATTTTTAAATTTATTCTTTAGTAGTTTTTTTTATTTATTTATTAATTAATTATATGATTATTTATTTATTTTAAAGAATTAATTAAATTTAATTCACTTATTTTTATTTTGTTTTGTTTTTGTTATCACATAAATAATATATAAAATTTTTTCTTTTGTTTTTATATATTTTTTTTTTAATTATTATAATTAATTTTTTAATATTAATATTTTAATTTGTAATTGTTTTTTTTTTTTTAATTATTGGTGTTTTGTGGCAGTACAATATAAAGATTTTTGTTTGTTTAATTTTAGTTTTAGTTTGTTGATAAAGAAACAAACAAAAAAAAAAAAACAGAATATACTAAAGAATAATTAATTATTAAAAGTCAGTCTTTATTAAAAAAAAAAAAGTCTAAGTCTAATATTTTTTCTTAAAGGATTAGAACTGAAATTTTTCTATAATGATTTTTTTTATAATGAAATTGAATTAGAATTAGAATGAATGAATGAATGAATCGTAACGGAATGATGGGGTCGTGGGCATTCGATAAAAACTTATTGAATTAATATTAATTATATTTGAATAGTTTTTCCGGGAGAGTTAGAGGATGATAATTTATATTTTGTTATTCATCAAATTCTCTGATCTTTATTGATCCCGTTTTTCTTCTTCTTCTTATTTGGATTCCTACTACATATTATTCCTTATATTATCATTTCTTAATATAGTTAACCAATCCGAAAATTGATTTCTTTTTGTCTGTGATTATATTTTCTTTTATTTTTTTTATATTTTTTAACTACTCTACCACTACTCTACCATTCCAACTACACTCTACCATTAAAAATTATTATTAAACTAAACTATATATATGAATTAAATTAATGTTAAAAGTTAATTTTATTTTTATTTTATTTTTTGAAATATTAATTTTACAAATAAAAGATATATTTAAAAAAGTTTCTTCAAAATTATTCAATATTCAAAAATTCAAACCCACCCACCCACCACATTCAAAAAAAATAAATTTAACTTTACAAAACTGAACGCAATCAAAACGCAATTAAAACGCAGACAGACAGACAAACAGACACATACAAATCTATTTATTAATTAAACTATTTATTATTAATTTATTTCTATATAATTATATATTTTAAAAATTTAAATTAATTAAATTATTTATTTTTTTTTGATTTCTTAGACTAAAATTTATTATTATTATTATTAAAATTAGTAATTAATTTTATTTGTTTTGTTTTGTTTTTTGTTTGTTTTTTTTTTTACTTAATTAAAGAACCGCTCGGGGGCTCACTTATTTTTCTAATCTATTAATTATATTTTTTTTTAAAACATAAACAATAAATAAAATTTTTCTTATTATAATTAAATAGAATTAAAAAAAAAAAAAAAAAAAAACAAAATAAAAACAATTAAAAAAAACAATAATGAAAAAAAAAAATAAAAAAATAATATCTCATATTCATAATAAATTTTTTTAACTGTTATTTTTTTTTTTTGTTAATTAATACACTTTTTTTTTTAATTAATTAATTTATTTAATTATATTAATATTTTTTTTTGTCTTAAAATTAATTTTTTTGTCTTAAAATTTATTTTTGATTAGTGTAAATAAAAATTGAATTGAAAACAAAATGACAAAATAAAAATATCGTGCAATTTTTTCTAAAGGTTTTCAAATAAAAGGATTTCTTTAAAGGATCTCTCTAAACGACGTGCTAAAGGGTTAAAATATATTATATTTGGTGAAACGAATCAATCAAAAAGCAATCAAAGAAAATCAATCATCGCAAATCAATCAATTTTTATATTCAGTTCAATTGTGTCCAAAATCAATCAATCAATAAACAGTTGAATTATTAATTTTGTTTCTAAAACTCTTCTTTTTGTCTTGTCTCTTCTTTGATTTCCGTTATTTGACCAGAACCAGATCTTCGGAAATAATTTATTCATTTATGGATTGCGTCATTTTCGTCGAAAATGCGAAATCACAATCTCTTAATAGACGACGACGATCGGATTTTTAACGACTGTTTGGGGAATTTTAATTCTGTTTTGAATTGATTTTAAAAACATAAATCTGATCGAGAATCGAGAAAAATTAGAAATAAATCAAAATCGGAATTGAACTAAATTGAAATTTGATTAGAAACTATAAAATTCGATTATGAAATGCGAATGAAATATGAAAAATCCAACGATAAAAATAATCTTTTATTGTAATGCCATCGAACGACGAGAACGAATAATCGATTCTTTGTCGATCAATCGAAAGATGATGACGACAACCATTCAAGAACGATGGCAACGAAAATAGAATACAATGCTTTATAGTTTAAGCTAAATAAATTAACAATTCATTCAAAATCAACGCCCCAATTTAGATTTGTTTGCCATTTGTTTGCCATTCAAATTAATTGATTTTGGCTTCAATTTCCTGTTACATATCTTTCAATTCCAATGCTCTCTCTCTCTATCCCGCTGCTTAAATTTCTTTCAACAACAAAATATTCTTTAAAAAATATTTTTTAATCTATACCACACAGTGATGACA